>JAHWFP010108959.1:14152-28890 GCA_023313725.1 Lithobius niger | reverse complement strand
ACATTACCTGTTTTAAATATAGCATTCATCAGACCTCGTCACCTATGGTGGTGGGCCATGGTAACGGATACCCTTGCTACGAGCTGGCTGCCCCAGAATCAAAGGACTCAGTGAACCATAAACAACAAAGAAGCGGAAGAGCAGGGCAGGATGAGTCCTTGGTGTAGTCCTTTGTCGAGGCCCACAAATGCGGTCCACCGCAGGATGAACGTGAAGAATTGGAGTAGCCAAAAACGTTGTGAATAGGGAAAGTCGTCCATAAGGGCGGGCGAGTCAGCCTGGCGGCCGGTCAAGTGGACGGGGCGAATGTAAGGGACGCTGTCCCGTAAAACGTATCTAGAACCTGGAGTGTAATGACGAAGCTACCATAGGTAGTAAGTTATCGAGTTTTTTATGGTTCAGGGGGTGGAAGCGTGAACTAGCGATAACTGAGAGAACAAAGATGACTCAGATTATCTCAGAACGAAGACTTGGTGTTCTAGAACGTAACAGGTGTGGTGCTGTAGAACGGCTGGTTGATGGTGACAGAACGACAAATCCCTCCGTCCGGACGAGGCGGATCACCTGATGTACTTCCTGAAGAGTTTGCATCCTCACAAGGAGATACAGAGGAAGCAGCAAACGGAGCAAGCAAGGTATGGCGAACCCTGTGTTGTCCTCCGTGTCTCTCCGTCCACAGTGGTGTGAGGGATATAAGGTAAAGCTTATCGGTAGGTGCAAATGCATATACAAGTACATAAAAGTGGCAACACATTTTCAGCATAAGGGCGAAGCCACATAAAACGGCCGGATCTGCAAGCCGTAGGGTAAAGGTAAGGAGAGGATGAAGAGACACATCTTGCGTAAGCAGAACGAAGGAAGAGGACAGTCAAATGAGGAAGGAGAGGTCGAATAAAGCACTATCATTGTGATGGTGAGGATCCGGTCCCTTAATGCAGAGGGACATACATGTCCTGCTGACTTGTCCATGGCGGTTATACGGTTGTTCGAAAATTGTGAATTTGCCATATGGCGGATAGTGAGGGGTGGCAGCGAGTCGTCATCGAAAAGCGTCACGCCGAAGTCGTGGAGCAAAGGGCCTTGCAGAACAAGGAGGTCGAGAAGTTGCGTCCAGAAAGAGCCCGAGATGGCTGTCAGGAAAAGGGGATCTGGCAAATTGTGATAACGGCCGTGTAGCGGTGCTGACTGGTTCCACAGGTGCTGTCACTTCCGCACCAACATCTGGTGTACTCTTCTAGCGGTTTTTATAGTAACTAGGTGGCTAAAATTTACTTACAACAGAGTGGAAATTTTCCATATTTCGCTTACTTCCACACTCCAGATAGTTCCTTATCTAGCTAATTTTCGAAGGCAAGTTTACATTCTTCGTTGTGAACACGATCGCCATTTGAGTTTGAGTGAAATCGCCGCTTCGCGTAGCCTCCCGAATTTAGAAGGCCCTTCGTCACTGCCAAGCCTCACGTCTTCAGCAGGCCGTTCCGAACCCCTCAGCTTCCACTTTGCATTAAGTTATTTTCTTAGGTCGACTCCGATTAGGTTAGACACTTGAGGAGAGGAAGGGCCTTGTATATTCATCAGTGGTACATTTTCAATTTCATGGAGCTTAATTGCAATGGATTCCAAATTTCTCAGATGTCTATCCCATCTAGAATTCTATCGAATCAGTGTCTCAGCTCTGTCCCACATGATTTCAAGCTGGTTTTCCATGCATATAAACAGAAGATGAACTTACCTTCGAAGAGCCTGAAGAAAACTGCAGGCTGCAGTCGAAAATTAGCTAGATAAGGAACTATCTGGAGTGTGGAAGTAAGCGAAATATGGAAAATGCCCACTCTGTTGGAAGTAAATTTGATGCAGTGTTCCACAGTAATGAGCGTCAACGTTACGGACTTTTTTGTGAACTAGGTGGCTGTTTTTACTTTTACAGAAAATAATCGTGCTCTCTACAGACCCAGCCGAGGGAGTAGGGAACTCTGATGCCTGACCATGCTAACTATTTACTATATCTTCAATAATGGTTACGTCTGCCACCAGGTGGGTTTAACCCTCTGGCATTTACATTATATACGTTAAGAAATGAAAACCTTAGGGCCCAGAGGGTTAATAGCGAATCCTGGTTCTAGGGCAGTTAATTGACTAGCACTACAAACCTATTATTAATGAACAAGTAATAAAAACATTGGCATTTACTCTTGGTTTAATGACAAGCTAATATCTACAGTTTACATTACATAAATGTTCAGAATAGTTTACATAAAAACTTCAGACTTAGAAGTTTGAGTGAAACTTTAAAAGATAGTAGGCTTTACATCAAAGCAGTTCGAGTTTCAATAAATATCAATAATATTAAACTCCCAAGATTTAATATTTGCTTAAGATTTAAAGCAATAATTTACTTTACAGTGAAAGCAATCGAATTTTGAATAGAATCAAAGTTTGTTTGTTCAGCAAGAACTTTACATAAAAAGCCCATTTTGCCGGCCTCCATGTCTGGTCAGCTAAAAATGGTTTCTTTTGCGGATAAAGTACAATACCTGTCAATTTTAGCATTGATTGCCTCGATGCTGCTGTTTTGCTTGAGATTTCTGCGCTCTTGAAACCAGCCAGGCTCGGGAACCCAACCACGCATGCGCGGCCCTCCTAACGGCAGCCACGAGAGCTTGCTATTCTTTTGTCTCACTCGATTGTCCATAACATGACTGGAAAGGGGAGGCAGGGTGGGCCCTAAGGTATTGAATGTTTTCCGCAAAAGAAACCATTTTTAGCCGGCCAGACATGGGGACCGGCAAAATGGGCTTTCTTATTGCATTGACAGGCCAACCTCGTCAAACTTGGTGGCGGGCACCTTATGAGCGAGTTCCCTGGAGTTCTGAGGCTGGCGTCCCCTTGCTTCCTGGCTTGCGTTAGCACTCTTGATGGATGTCGATGTGCAAAGGGGCTGGAATGATTTGGGGAGTCGAATGGTCGTCTCGGCGGAAGTGTTGTTTTTTAGAAAATCGCCTAGATTCTGTTGAGGACCTCTGTGGACGATACTCGTCCTTGAGTGCGTTGTAACTTCAGCGAGGTTGTATCTTGATGGCAAGATTGGATGAAGTGACGTGGGGTTATTGAGGAGTCATCTCAAATTGATTTTTGTTTGATGATCCGAGACCGGGCCTTCGGAGCGGAGGGTCAGCCCCGGGAAGTGGATAGTGCTGCAGTTCAGTTTTTTTTTCGGAATTTGCCAAAACGAAAGCAGCCCAGGATGAACGGGAGTTGGAAGGTTCGCTGGCCGGTGAAGTCTGTCGAAAGGGGTTTAGCTCTCCGGCGGTGTTGATTGGTTGTTTCAAGGCGTAAGCAGGGACAGTGCAAGGTCTGGTTCAACTGAAACGAAAGCAAGACGGAGGATAGAGGTTAGCCATCAGTGGCTGCCGAGATGGTAAAGCCGATGGAGTCCGTTGTCAGTCGAGGTGGTGCGAAGCCGAGCTTTCGGAAAGGTGGGTCATTCCCGAGAAGCGACGGGGAAGGGGCCATGTTGTCTTCGTGGAGTGGAGTGTTCTTCATCGTTGTCGGAGTCAACCGGAGCAAAAGCAAGCCGGAAGGATCGGGTTGGCCAATTGTTGTTTGTGAGGCAGGTGAAGTTCGACGTCAGCGGGAGCAGTCCATAAAAATTTCTTTACTAACGTAACAACCTCTAACACACCTTGTTGAAATGTTTTAAACATGGCGGCAAATTTATAAACCATTAACCTCCATTAGCCTATCTTAAAGATTTGGAGCTTTTTTTTTTGAAGATTAATGTACAGAGGCTGTAGGTCGGTACCACTCTCTGCTGTGGGACGCAATTGATGCATTACAAATGTGAATGCAATACCGAGGACAAACGTCCACTTTATGTTATTTTGATGGAAAATACCATGAGATGCTCTCATTGTGTTTGTAGACTGATAGCACGAATTTTAGTGACTGCTTAAATAGCAATACTGTAAACCCTGTGAAACAGTACGTCATGGGGGGAGGGGGGATTGCGACGATGACACATTGTAACGTCACTCTGTGTAATGCGGTAGCATTGTTTCCCCACTGCTTTTCATCATTTGTGAATGACGATGTAGTATTACTGTTAAAACTCAGCTAATAATTGCGTAATTGTAACTGTTTGAAACTCGCGCGTCTGTGTTAAGCTGACAATAATCAGCGTGACATTATTTTAGCTTAACGACGATTGTAATCTTTGTTAGTAAATTTTGTTGTTTGAACCAAGCTACCGAATGGTAAGCGGCTTTTTGCGTTAGCTGGAGAATTTCCGCAATGTTTGGCCTAGAAATTCAGCTAAACTACAATCAGATTATCTGATCAACTGTAACAGGTCCTAACTATGTAGAGAGATTGCCTTGCATAGCTGGACTACTTTTTACCTGTGTCGACGTCTCCAGAAGAGCTTCAATACAGCCATGATTTGCTTTAACTTTATGCGTATTCTAACCCAATTTCCCTCCTCCAACAGTCAACCCTTTTCTGCATGTTGAAGGTGCTTTACTCAATACAGCGATCTACAGACTCTGGGGGCTACACGGCTACTACACAAAGTTTTTCTACCTTGGTGCAACATCCAGCTGACCGTAAGTAAGTTATCGTATGAAGTCTCAGGACGTTTGTGGACGATGATGGTTGGTCTGCTTGTCCTCAAAAGGGAAGTACTAACTTGTTGTCGAACGGTAGCAATGCCTCCCATTACGTCAAGATTGAAACGGAGAGCACCGTGCCTTGAGCTGCGTGAGCGAAATTGATACTTGTATCAATTCCTTCCCACAGAGAACAATGCTGCAGGCGCCAAGGCGGCTGGATAGTAATGGGGATAGCTGGCGAATCTTGTAGGTCAATAAAATAATCACTGCCGTTTGCCCGACAACCTGTTGACGAAGATGAGAAGCTTCAGAAGTGAGTGCCATGTTCACAGAATGAAGGAGGGTGGCCTCGGAAGATAACTGAGTGTTGGTTGCACGAAGCGTCTCACATTCCGTAGAAAGCAAGGTAGCGTACAACAAATCGCAGCAAAATCGCAGCAAATCGTGCAAGATAGTCTTGTGACAAATCCAAACCACGAAGGATGACGGCATGTAGAGTTGCGGCTGACGAAAAAAGAGCACTGGATGCGGAGCGAATGTTGGGGGTTTCTGTAGCCAGGGTGAGAAGACCAAGGCTGGAGTTGTAGCGGTTGTAGTGACCGAAAGAGATAATGGTGTTCCCTTAACTGGAGCCACTGTTGCAGTTGCAGAAGCCAGAGGGAGTGGAAGTGTAGTCGTTGTGACAGGGGGACATGAGGGTAGACTTGGCCCGGGAAAAACGGTTATGTATTGGGAGCTCTGCAGTCCATTTCAGCTTCTGGAGGGACATCAAAGGTAGCGAATGGGATGGCACCTTGAGACAGGACGACCATCCTATAGGTTTGGGTCTCGCTGATGTCGAGGTACGCTTCTTTATATGTGGCTTCGTGGGCGAGGACGCCGTCCGCTTGGGGAGGGCAAATGATGAGCCGACGCAATGTCTGATGAAGGAACACGTTTCTTTTTAGCGGTCGTTTTTATTTTCTTTGTGGTGGTCGTAAACGCAGCTTTTTGAGCAGAGGTCGCTTTCTGTGCGGCTCGGAGTAGATGTCTCTTGCTCGCTTACGAGCCTTCCGTACTGACCAGAGTCGGGATTTGGTTTGGTTGATCTCAATCAAGGCTCATAGATCTGGTGGAATCTTCTTACAAATGGAGCATTTCTTCGTGTGGCAATCATAAAAACGATAGTGCTGACAGACCAAATGAGGGTCGAGATGGGGTTGTCACACGGCAAAACCTGGGCATTGACATCTTTCCGGGCTTGGGGAACGTGAGCAAGGGAACCGGTGGGTCGGGAGCATCAATCAATGTTGAAAAGTTCTGGAAGTCGCAAAACAGATCGAGAAGTACGGTAAAAAATTTGTCGACGCTCAAACTCAAAGTCAAAAATACTCATCAGTATTTTGCGAATTTTCAATAGGCATTTTGTCCGTACAGGTGTAAAATATGGTGCTCCTATCTGGCTTAAATAAACGTGCTTCTTCAGTTACGTACATTGCTGTTGTGCTAGCTGATCGAAGAATATTTGAAAAAACGCAGGGCTCGTAGCCCTCAATGTGCATTAGGCCGAGCTTGCTGATGTTGCCGTTGTGCACCAGGCTGTGTTTTTCGCTATCATGGCAGTGCCATTCTTAGTGCCACAACGGTAACCACAGCAAGCTCGGCCAACGCACATTGAGGGCTACGAACCCCCGCGTTGTATAGAATATTCCTCGTCAGCTAGCACAACAGCGATGTAGATAACTGAAGAAGCACGTTTATTTAAGCCTGAAGAAGATAGGAGCACCATATTTTACACCTGTATGGACAAAATGCCTATCGGAAATTTGCAAAAGGGTCATTCCACATGAAATCAACACAGCCATTGGACGTCTTAAGACATAATTTTCCCAGTAGGTTTTAGGTCTGTAACTTAATTATTTTAGGAGTTACAGGACTTTAAAATTTTAAGTTTTACGCAAATTTTCAAGTGCAGCGGTAGATTGAAACGGCCATAACTTCTGTCCTAATTGACCTAGAGAGCTCAGTTTGGTGTCATTTTAAAGTTCTTTTAAAGCTCTTTCAGCTGATATGAAACACTTTGTGTTATGGCGCGTACAAGTAGTTAAGATCATAAATTGTAATCTTTGACATTGTGTAAAAAATAAAAGGATAAATTGAAATTTTTGAAATTTTTTTGTTATGTGCCCCAATATGTCTTCTAATGATCCAAAAAGTTTCAAGTTGGGACGGCAACATGTAGGTAAGGTGCAATTTATTTTACAAGCCGGCACGCCACCAAATTACACTAAATCAAGAAACATTTTCAAGTTAACAGTACAATTTAGGGGATACCAGTGTTGACATTTAACAAAGTTATTCCGTTAACTATTTCTGTGTGGAGATGATTGTGGACACTTTTTTATGGCACAGCACCCAAATTTAAGAAAGAAAGTGTTTAATTTGGCTGTTCCTACTTCACTTTCATGGTTACAACACATAAATGCGTCCTGTGGCTGTCCTCGGATCAACTAGAGTTAAAACAGTTTCAGCACTTAATTTAGAATATCTTTAGATGGCCAGTAAGTAAAAGATGTATTTGGTCTTGCTGGATTTGGTCTTGCTGGAACAGTGACTTCTTCATTAACTGTCATAACACATGCCAACCACCACTTACGGTCATACACACAAGAAATCCACGAACTTGGTTTAATTCCAGCATATTTTCTTGACTACTCACAATCATAACCTTGGTCTTGGAAGAATTACAAAGCTTTCTGGTACTGACCTTATTAGTCGGTAGCCTAGTGGGGTAATGCAATGCAATATCAGATTTTCTGGAATTGTTCGCGTGTGAGCAAACCTCTCTGCAAGAAAGCTGTTTTTTGTGAATATACTCCTCCATAGTGCTATACTGAAAATTAACTGATGGTATGTCCACGACTGCCCACTAATACCGCTGCCTTGGTGTCATGATTTGTTGGTTATAAGGTCTTTGGAGGCTTGCTCTTGCTGCTTTAAAGCAGTATCGCTTACACCATCACAAGCTGCTATTCCATGAGGGTTAGAGGAAAGTTCCACTCTGCCTCTCATCAAAATCCTATTTATAGTGACATAGCCTACATTGACAAAGTTTCTTCTGTTTTTATGCTGTGCAGCAGTTCCACCGGAATTATAGTATATCTCGAATACACTTGCAGAGTTGTTTTTAAGAACACTAGTATAAATGCACAGCAACAGTGTCATGATGTGAACAAAAGAAACTTCGTCAGTTACATTGTGTGTCACAATATATTGGATTTTGATGTAGAGGTAGAGCGGCACTTTTCCACCAACTCCCATGGAAAAGGAGCTTGTGATGGTGTAGGTAGTACTGTTTTAAAGCAGCATCAGCAAATTTTCAAAAACCTTATAACCAACAAATCATGCCACTAAAGCAGATGTATCAGTGAACAACACAGAATATTCCATCAGTTAACTCTCAGTATAGCCCTATGAGGGAGTATATTCACGAGGAACAACTTCTTGCAGAAAGGTTTGCTAACACTTGAATAATCCAGGAACTCAGAAATTGCATTGCATTACCCCAGTATCGACTAATAAGGTCACGTACCAGAAGGATTTCGAATTCTTCCGAAACCAAGTTTGTGATTATGTGTACTGTGTAGTTAACAAAATTTTCTGGAATTATCCAAATTCGTGGATTTGTCGCTTGTGTGTACAACGGTGGTGGTTGGCATGTGTCCTGGTAGACAATGAAGAAGTCATAGTTAGTTTCCTACATCCAGCCGGACCAAATCCATCTTTTATTTATCCACCACGCAAAAATATTCTGAAAATAAGTGCTCAAACTTTTAACTAGATGATCAGAGTAAAGGACGTGTTTACGTGTGTTAAGTAACAACAAAGGTGAAGTACAACGGTCAAATTACACCACTTTCATAAATTCGGATGCTCCGCCATAAAGTTAATAAAAACAAGAACTGAGTTTGCACACAGTACTAGTAGTTAAAGGAATAATTAGTGAAACTTCAACACTTGCATACCCTAGATTGTACTGTTAACTTAAAAATTTTGTTTGATTTAGTGTAATTTGGTGGCGCGCATGCTTATAAAATAAATTGCACCTACCCTATATATTGCTGTCCCAACTTGAAACTTTTTGGGTCATTAGAAGACATATTGGGGGACACAATAACAAAATTTCAAAAATTTAAATTTATCCTTTTATTTTTTACACAATGTCAAAGATTACAATTTATGATCTTCACTACTTGTATGCGCCATAACACGCAGTATTGCATATCAGCTGATAGAGCTTTAAAATGACACCAAACTGAGCTCTCTAGGTCAATTAGGACAGAAGTTATGGCCGTTTCAATCTACCGCTGCACTTGAAAATTTGCGTAAAACTTAAAATTTTAAAGTCCTGTAACTCCTAAAATAATTAAGTTACAGACCTAAAACCTACTGGGAAAATTATTTCTTAGGATGTCCAATGAGCATGTCAAATTTCATCAGTTTTGGAGAGGGTCAAGAAAATAATCAATCCTTACTGTGTTGATTTCAGGCGGAATGACCCAAAATACTGATAAGTATTTTTTACTTTGAGTGTCAACAAATTTTTTACCGTAGTTACAGAACATTCAAAGTATGATGGTTGCATTTTTCTAAGATCGAGAAGTCTACACGAAGGAGAGAACAATGGCTGACAGTGATGACAAGCAGAATTTCGCGCCAAAGCGCAGTTTGGAGAATTCCAACCGGGAAGCAGAGACCTCTACGGACGTAAGGGGAATGAAGACAGATGGTCGTAGGCAAAGTCGGAGCAGGAAGCGAATGTCCAGGAGGCTCGGAACAGATGCATGCCAGTATCAATGGAGAAGCTATGAAAATGCTAGAACATGCTGTAAGAGTAGTTTCTTATTGTAACCAGGATATGAGGAAACGAAGGGACTATAGCTGTAGATTCACAATTTTCTGAACTCGCCATTGGCCGGTAGAGCCAAAATATTTAGTTGCCAACTGAGAAAGTTTTGTCGCCAAATAAAAAAGTTATGTTACTAGACACGAGAAGCCAGTAACAATAAAAAGACTAAAATTGCAGGGCCTGAACCTGCTTAATTTTAGTTTTTATTGCCTAATCGAAAATATACATTACCTGTTTTAATAGCAGGTTCCCCCTTTGGGCAATTACCGTAAATCGTGTATTAAAAGCCCAGTTGAAGCTAAACCCTACCCCCTAAAATGCTGTAAAGTCAAAATCATGAAATAGTGGAGTTAAAGCCCACCCCTCAAATTGTCGTTTTTCTATGAAAAATTACCTAAACGCTATATGATGTGAATAAAGATAGTGCTGCTTGGTATGTTTACTGGCCCCTTCTCCCTCCCTGTGGTAACAGTGGACTCTTCCTTTAGCTCCTAGCACCTGCACAAGGCGTGGGAATCTCTCACCTAAGCCTCCTCCCTTCTCCACAGCAATTAAAAGGATGTAAAAATTGGGTCTTTTAGAGATCGTTCAAAAGCTTAGAATTTTCTGTAATATATGTACAGAAAGGTTAGAAAATTGATAATGCGTGATTTAAAGCCCACCCCTCTATTTTTGCCAAATTAACTGCATAAGCCCATGGGCGTTTAATCCACAATTTACGGTATTCCCCTAGAAGCTTGAAAGTTGTCTTCCCTCCCAGGCTCGTACGGTACGGCGCATGTGCGGGCTTGGGCTTGCTTATATAAGCTTCGGCGCAGCGTCCTGTTGGCATCATTTCTCCACCTTCCAGAACCTAGCTCATGGAGGGGCGGCTTGGGCGGGAATTTAGGTAATGTATATTTTCGGTTAGGCAATAAACACTAAAATTAAAGCAGGTTCGGGCCCTGCAATTTTAGTTTTTTTATAGCCGACGAAAATAAACATTACTTGATACTTGATTGTTGAAAACAGATTGTTACGCACAATTTCAGAATCAAAATACTGTACCAGTATTCTTGCAAATTTTTCAACAGACCGACGACGTCTGTCTTCATCAGGCCTAACCTACACAACTTAAACGCTTGTCAACTACATCGCCACCGTGGAATTCAGCGTTTGAAATCTGCGCACGTGCATGGCGTGGTCTCATATATTTTTCGTGCTGGTTCATCCACTGCTTCGTGAGTCGCCTGGAAAACTCATCTCTACGGAGGAAACGAATTCCCGGATTGGATGGGCCTTGAGTGTTCATCAAAACGGCGTCATTTTTAACATGTTGCTGGATCGCCAGGGATTCCAGTCCCCTCATGCCTATCATGTGGGACATTTGATTTTAGAAGTGTAGTAGTTCTTCCCCAGCCAATATCATGCTTTGTCATCATGTGATGGGTAGCGATACTGTTGCTATACACTTCATTCCTCGTGTCATCCATATGCTGTCCTACCCTCGTTCGGACGCCCTTCCTAGTCTCACCTATATAAACAGCATCACACCCATCACATGGCACACAATATACACCTTCTCTCGTATTTGTAACTCTAGCTAACACTTTATTTTGGTCACTCCCATTCTCCACCTTCTTTCTCTTCTTAAGGAGAGCATCTTTCAGGTTGTTGTCATTCCTGAGAAAGGTTTTGAAGCCTCTTCTTTCTAAAATTCCCTTCAGTCTCTCGCTCGTTCCTTTTAGGTACGTAATTCCGACTTTTTTGGTCTTTGTCACATCATCCTGCACAGTAGGTCGTTTTTGTCCCTTCGTTAAAAGCGCTTTTTTCATCATCCTGGTTAGGAGTCCCGGAGGATATCCAAGTTTTATAAAGCGCCCCTTAGCATTGTACAAATGTGGCTGAGCAAGCTGGCTGGTGGAAGAGTGCCTCACAATCCGATGAAACTCATTCTGCGCTATGGCTTTTAATTGCTCTGCTGGATGTCCTGACGTATAAAGAATTCCACGTTCAGTTGCCATCTCTTTCCTAAAAGGTTGATACGTGAGGCGTCCATCATCTTCTGGTCTGATTTTCACATCCAGAAATGGGATAGAGCCACGAACTTCAGTCTCGACAGTAAACGCCAGATCCTCGTGCCAGTTATTTACCATCTCATGAATCTTCTTCAACTCCTTCTTTATTACAGCCAACACGTCGTCGACAAAGCGCTTCCACAGCCTAGCCTCGGTGATTGAAACCCGGACAAACGCATCTAAATGCTGCATCACCAACTCAGCGATGATCGGTGAGCACGAATACCCCATCGGGGCTCCTCTTATCTGCCAGAAAGTCTCCCCATTAAACTCGACATAGATGTGTGCCAGCACTAATTTTAACAACGCTCTGTCCTTCTTGAAATCTCCCCTTGGAATATTATGTCTTTTTGCCGATTCTCCCAACATCTCCAGAATCATCCGATGTGACAAACTGGGAAACAACTTTATTACGTCGAAGGAGACTAACATCTCGTCCTCCTCAATCTTCAAACCATCCAGCTCAATTAAGAGATCTTCGGTCTTTTTCAGCCTGCTCGGAGAATCCACATACTTTTTCAACAGATCTGCTACCTTCTAATCAATCTTTTGGCATGGACCTCCCTTTGCCGATGTAATTAGCCGAAGGGGCCTGCCTTCCTTATGCGTCTTTACCTGAGCAAAGATCTTGGGTAAATACTGTGGTGGTTTTGGGGCAAGGTCCATTTTCTCCTCCTTTGTCAGATGTCCTTCCCTCCTCAGGCGATCCAGGCTAAACCACACATCATTTAACGGCCTATTCTTCAGATCTTCCTCCGTCTTCACATACATTCCAGAATTCATGATCTCCTCTCTCACTAGCTTATTATGCTCACTCGTATCAAGAACTACAGTCTTATTTGCCTTATCAGCCTTGCAAAAGGTCAAATCAGCATTCTTACTCAGTTTTCGGAGGGCTTTCACTTGCTCGTACGACACATTCGGTTTTACCTTCATTTGCTTTTTTAGGGCAATCTGCTGTAGTTTTAACCTAATTTCAGGATCTCACGTAAATCCATCCAAGAGCAGCTGGATGTCAGTAATCACATTAGCCAAAATATTCACATCCGTTTTGGGGGGCACCGGAATAAATTTTAAGTCCAAATCCAAAACGCTAAGCTCACACTCAGTGAGGGCAACACTAGAGTGGTTCTCGACATTCACAAACCTACTTTCAAAGGAAGTTTCACTTTCGTTTTCGCTTACATTTTTCTCCCACTTATCTGGCAATGCCAGCTCATAAGACAACGAATGTGCTCCAAGCTTTTTCAGTTTTTCAAGATGCTTCTTTTTAATTCCATCACGTGAAAACCGAACTTTATAATCACAATATTCGTTGAACTCCATCCATTCCAATCCGGAAATAGCAGATTCGATCGATCTTCCAAGCATCCACTCGTTCGTACGCAATTGACGAAGCGTCCGATGGCAATCGCCGATCCGTGCACGCAGATAGGAGCGGCTCGCGTGCGTGGCGATGGCGCGACCGCGCACACCTCCCGCTTTTGGTCTCTCCGTCAGACTTTTAGAAATTGTGCGTAACAATCTGTTTTCAACAATCAAGTATCAAGAATGACGAACTTTCAGAGTAGAAGCCGTTATGGAATTTTCAATAAACATTACCTGTTTTAATAGCAGACTTCGTCACACGGTGGAGGGCTAGGTTCAATTCTCCCGCAGTACGAGCTGGCATCCCCAGGAAAGGGAAGACACTCCTGTTTTCCCAACCACTTCTACCTTTGTTATGATATAGCACAAAACTCAGCATGACTCAGATGTGAGGTGCTTAATCAACCTGAAGGTGAGATTGTGGAGTGCGGTTTGCTCATATTTGTTGTGTTCGTTTTTTTTTTTATACCGCATGCAGGGGTCTTAGTATTTAAGGGGTACAAGGCGAGATAATCAAACATGCTTGTTGAAACATCTTGCCTTGTGGGAAGAAAGTTGATCTTGCAGGCCGGAGGCGTCGTCAGGAAAGGGCTAATTGAACTGGAGGCATCTTCTTGCGGAGCGAAACGTCGCACAGGAACGTTATACGACAGTAGGTGTAGCCGGAATGCAGGTGGATGAGGGACTTGATAGAGTATGGTAGCAGACGTTTTCGTGGTAGCAGTTGTAGTAAGACGTTGAATTTGTTACTGTCTTGATGCTTGCGGAACAGATGTTGTGACAGTCGGGAGCTTCCGGGTAGGAAGGGAAGTGGTGAATGAGGAGAATGCTCTTACCATCCCTTATTGGAAGGGAACTGCAAAAGCGGACGACATGCTGCCCTATCGGATTAAAAAAGTCTGAGGTTTTGTTGGGAAAACGGAGGGCGAGAGAGTTATGGGAATATTCTGAATCACAGGGCTACCCCTGCACACGTAGCATGACACGGAGAGCAAGGCAGGTCTCCGGCGGCGGTTCTTGTATTAGGATTGATGCCATGAAATACTGGTACACACGACGGAGCGTCGTCGAATTGCTACACAGGATAATTTGAGAGATGAGATAGGAGCGGTGATTCCAGAGTTTGACGCCAAACAGAAACGGGAGAACGATCGGAAGAGCTTTTGTTAAGACCTTCGTCCGCCGCAGGGCTACACAGTGTCGGTTTTGGATGCATTGGTCGGAATCGGAGTGGCAAGTGAGACCCCTGAAGCGTCGGGCGAGTCGATGTCATCCTGATGAAAAGGAAGCGCCGCAGGCGGAGGAACCATCCGTTGGCGGAGGAGCGTCCGCATGAGGTGGAGGAGGACGCAAATTGAAGGTGGAGGCCGTTGAGGAAACGGAGGTGGAGGTACCATCGCTGGCGCAGGAGCGTCCGCAGAAGGAGGTGGAGGACGCAAATTGATGGCGGAGGCTGATGGAGTGAAAATTTGTTGGGAGGTGGCGGATGTGTCGTTTAGCGGGGATGGCAGAGGAGATGGGGCTGCGTGATGTACATGCTGGATGGTTGGTGATTGAAAGGGTGTGGCAGAGGGCCGAAGAGAAGGCCAGGCGGTCCCTATTGTGGACGGAGCGTTGTGTGGGTGTCGTGTGCGGGAGTGAGCATAGCAATATGCCCACCAAGGTGGCGAAGATGGAATTGGCGAGGCCAATTGTGATGTATGCGGAGGAGAGCATAATTCAGTCTCATGGACTTTCGGTTTACACTTTCGGCACTTTCGGCACTTTAGCACTTTCGGTTTACAACTTCCAACTCGTTTGTCAAAGCTTCGTTGGATA
>JAHWFP010108959.1:0-14142 GCA_023313725.1 Lithobius niger | reverse complement strand
GTCCTGTTAATGTTAGTCCTCCATCTTGCGGACAGATTAATGTTATCCCTGTGTTAGTGCTTCCCGTAACACTGACGCCGCGGGGAACGGAATGAGTTGAAGCGGAGGCATGGTAACGTGTGATGTCGTGGTGGAACAAGGTTGCGGAATGGGGAACGGAGGACGTTCCGGTAGAGGAGCCTCTTCGAGAGTGGATCGTGGATAAGGATCCTTTAACATGAATTGTGGGTGCGGAGGGCACACTGCGGCGACGAGGAGGTGGTGTAAAGGGAAAACGGTGCGTTTTGATTTCCACTGAGTTGGTCATTGGTATGCTGGATTTCAGTGAGCGTATACCAGGAGTTCTGTCAATCGCTGGGATAGCACCCGTTGATGGGAGCCTTGGCCGTTTTGGGGAATGCGGAGGTGGTGTTTTCTGTTACGGCGGTTTCTTCGACATGGCCTGGGGGGGTTGAAGAACACTTTGTCGACTAGCCGGACGGTGGAACGGCGGCGGCGGTAGCTTGCTGACGACGTGCGCGATATGCTCGTTGTTTTGAAAGAAGTTGGTGTGCGGTAGGCGGAGGTGTGGAGCCGAGGAATGGAAGAGGAATCGAGAGGATGACCAATTGGCCTGTGGCACATTGAGCTAGAAAGGAAGGATCATCCGTGGATGAGGAGGCCAGCAAGGGTGAGGAGGGCGGAATGATCGATCGCGAGGCGGGAACGCAGGAGCCGGGATGGGACGTATCACATTGCGTTGGTGAGTCTCGAAGAGAAATGACAGACGAGACATTCCGGAGAACGGTGGAAGGGGTCGGTGGGTCCGCGGAGGGTGCAGAAGAGCCATCCTCCACTGTAGGAACGGATGGAGTTTTCATTAGTCCAGAAGCGGCGGAGGGCTGGAATGACCATCAAAGAAGGAGCGGAGGGAGTCCTCTGTCTGTGGAAAGACGGTGTGCAGAACGGGAACAGCGTGACGTAGGTCGAGGTACGAGGATTGGTCCTGTTGGGGAGCAGTGTGTAGCACAGCTACACTGGTTGAAGGTAGAGGAAAGACCAGCAGGCTGTATAGCCGAAGCATGAAATAAAAAAGAAAAGGAGGGCTGCGCAGTAGGATGCACAGGTGATGGCGGCGCGGAGGGATATCACACCCCCTTTGATTAGACAACAGCATGCAATGCTGGAGAGAAAGGACGGCGAAAGCTGACTTGTCTTTGGTTCATTGGTTCGTTGGGTAGCGGAACATTCGGCTACAGAATGTTGAGAGGAATGTGAGGATAGGTTGAGTGGAGTTAATTGAGGGCTGACGGAGGAGGCTAACCTGGCTGCTACTTTCCGCGCCTTGAGTTGAAGTTTGAGACAGGCATGTCGTTCCTTAGTGCAAGAGAGTTCATCGGAAAGGGAACGTAGGTCCCGGTCCGGAGGCGGTCGACCGCAAGGGATGGGAGACGTGTTCGCAGTATTACAAGGCATGGAGAATGACTCAGAAAAGAAGGGATTCAGAAGCGAAAAGGGTGGCTCCAAGGAATCCTGTTCTGTTGCTAGTTCAACAACCTACACGTCTCCGCAATAGGCGGAACATGGCTCGGGGATGCGGTACGGGGAGTGCGGGAGACGTCATCCCGTGGTGTTCCTTTAGCACGAGGCATAGGAACGCGGAGGTGGAGACGGAAGGTAGGAATGCGGAAGGCAGAGGCTCGCGAAGCGAAGTTAACGGAGTGGCGGCTACAGAAGAAAGGATCTCTGTACAGAGAAGTAACAAGAGAGGAGGATGTGGAACCTTATAGGCAATGCGTAAACTGTAACCATGCAGGATGTGGTGGGGCGTGACGGCCGAGGTGTCGTACATGAAAGAGGCTGCGCAGTGGGTATAGTGTCAGTGTTGGTTGTGACAGGTGGTAAGAGCCCCTCCTCCGTGTTACAGACCAAGGCCCGGTGGGAGGAACATGGGTTGACGTGATGCAACCTTCCCCCCCCCCCCACCCTCGTCCCGTCCTGGTACGGACGGAGGCTGAGCAGTGGAAGCGAGGGGTAACATGAGGACTGGTACGGAGAAAGGGATCAGACTGTTACTGTTGAGGTATCAATCGCCCCGAGAGGACCGGTAGCGAGGGATGATGGAAGGCAGCGTCAAGCCGCGGGTAGGACAAACTATGGTTGCCTTCCTCTGGCTGCCAGCTGGGAAAAAGGATGGCGGAGGGTGATGAGGCTGTTAGCAAAGAAAAGGTCGTGTCATAGAAACACGACCGGAATGCCGGGCGGGCGCTTGGAAAGATGCAAGGTAAACAAGGAACCAAAGGTTCTGATGGACGAGAGAGCAACCCGGAAGGAGGGATGGTCTCGTAAGGGAGGACTGGCGGAACAGTCGGTAGTGGCGAGTAGCCAGCGGAGGACAGAATGACTGCATGCGACAGAGGAACACAGTGATGAGAATGGAGTCTAGTGCTCTGTGCCGTTAGCCCCGGAGGGGGAACCGAAGAGGACGGAATAGGTCCTAGAGGAATAGCCTCAGAGCATGGAGTCTTTTGTAAGGAGGATCGGTTCATGGACGAAAGGGCCGGCGCAACATCCACTGGTTCGGATGGTAGCAATGGGAGGTGGAACGACCGTCCCTGGCATGGGAGCGGAGGAATGCACCCTCCGCAGGATGACGGAAGGCGGAGGCACGCCCCATCTGCGGAAAGACGGTATGAGGATGGGGCGCAGAACGTCGAACGGGGAAGCTCAAAGAACGACCACGCGTGGCGATCGCCCTAGGAGAAATGATGCCATCAGGACGCTGCGCCGGAGCTGATATAAGCAAGCTCAAGCGCCGTACCGTACGAGCCTGGCAGGGAAGACAACTTTCAAGCTTCTAGGGGAATAATTGCTCAAAGGGGGAAACTGCTATTAAAACAGGTATTAAGTTTTTGTTGGCTATAAAAATAAAAAACTACTCATTCAATATGCATGCGGTGCTCCACGAATTTGTCAGAGCACAAGTTTCTTATAAATTGCCATGTTCACTGGCCTTAGAGGTACAGAGGCTTGACAATAGAGGAACAGGTTTGACAATAGAGGAATCCTCACTACACGTAACTTACTTCTGAAACGAAGAGCTATTGCTTAGGATTTTAAAACCATTGGAACACTGACGAACAACGTTTATAAAATCTGCCAACAAGAAGTGAAAAAATCCAGTTCGTTTCGGCCTTAATTATCACCCATCAATCCAGTGGCCAAATTGGCTACTAGGACAAATATTTTAATCACCAACCTGCTCAATTTATTCGCCAACTGGCCAGTGGCCGGTGGATTTCTGCACCCATAGAAGGGACAAGGAGTAGCAAGGGTCGTAAATGCCAAAATGATCCGAAACTCACGTCATGTGAAATGACTCAGAAAAAGGGCAACGGCAAATCGATGAATGGGTCAACTCTTTTAGACCTGCGCTGGTGAAGGAGACCCCTGTTTGGGTAAAGCAGGATCCATTGGAGGGCATGTATTGGGCCCTTACCCCTTTTCGTGTATGTTCGTGAGAGAAGACAACCCTTGACTGGGAATAGACTGTCGTCCTAGTAGACAGTCGCTTGAGACATTAACCCTTTAATGCCCATGCCAAACTATATTTTTTTTTAAGTCCCATATGATAGTTGGGTCGGTCGCGGGATTCAATCCGGCATTCACTTGGTTTGCAGACGAGGACGCTGACCACTGGGCTGTTGCTGCTTGCTTTACTCGGGGTCTCCGGGGACCCCTAATAAAGCTCGCGTTGCGCGTTGGGACTTAGTTTTTTGCCGTTCAGTAGCCGTCCTTTTAAATGGACGAAAGGCCATAAAGGGTTAAACGGCAGGCCAGGGATGGTGTGAGGCTACGTGGTTGTTAGCACTGGTAGCAGGAGCAAACAGGGGCGTCTTGGCTCGTTGAATGGCAATGGTGAGGAGGATGCCAGTTACTGGCATGGTCGTCCGAAAGGATGGCTTACTGATCTGTAAGCTTTGTCTGCGTTGCTGTTTATATTTGCTTTTTTTGTGTATTTTATTTGGATGAAATCGAGTCACTGGTCAGGACGAACGCTCTCATTAGGCGTGCTGTGCAGGGTCAACAAGAGATGAGGGTGGCGGGAGAGCAGGAGGACGAGTCGGCCTCAGCTACGACCGTTGGAGTCCATAAAGTCCAGTCGACGAGGTCAAGACAAACGGAGAAGTCGCAAGCAGACAGAAGCCTCGTGTACGACCAAGCAATGATTAAAGGTTAAAGAATTCGTAATCCAGGCACCTCAGCATGGTCGTGCCGAAGGTCGAATGTCCGGAGAGTTGGGGAGAGCAACCACGCATTGTGGCTGCTAGAGAAGAAAGATGGAGCCAGGTCTCATCCCGGGCCTTTTATAGGAGGACTGCGTAACGCATGCGTAAATGATAAGCTACCTAGGTGGCAGGGAAACCAACTAGTTCTTCTCTAGGGGGAGATTGCATTACAAGAAGGAATGCTCTAAGTTGCAGGTAATGTATATTTATGTCGGAATATAGAAATCAATTTTACCATTGATAGTTGAAGGCAAGTATTTTTCAGATAGCAAGAAACTTACGTTTGTTTTTGGCGGCTTTCTGAGTTTCACAGTTGTATGTTTTGTAGTAACTGTACGACGACTGATTATGGTGACTCGGCATGTTTGGCGGCTGAGAAGAACCAGAATTATGGCTACCTGTATGGCTTGAGAGGTGAGTCATTTGGTTATTAAGGCCACAGCCAACAGCTATACACCAAAGAAAAACAAAAGTAAAACCAATAATTAGGACATGCAAAATTTAGCACTTGGTTTGCAGGAGCTTGTGGGCATTTTACATAATTGCAGGACATTTTTTTTTACTGTAGTTCTTCATTACAACAATACTCTTACAATAACCGTTATCAAAATGTAATCTAAAAGCTGCTGAACCAACAATACATGAACAAAATCGGATTGGTTTGTAATACTTTGGGATTGAGAAACTGACGAGTTCATTCTTATGCTATTTCCAAATGATCGAAACACTTGTGTGCACATTTTCGACTAACAATCAGCTTCTGTGGAGCAATTGTGGTTACTAAACAAATTATTCTTCGTCAGGACCATACGTTTGTGTTGTTGGCTGTTGTTTGCATCTACTGGCTGGGCGGTTGCTGCGTTTGAATTTTGCACCTCCACCCACTGATCTTGGCAAAGTCAGCTGGGAGGTGGGCGGCTTTCCATCTTCGCGTGAGTTGCAGGGAGAGTTTTGGATGGACCAGATGTAGTATGAAGAGATAGGCAGTAGCCAGAAGGCTGAATGTTTATCAGCTGTACATTTTCATTTCACGCGATTTTGATTTAAGGTGGACTCAAAGCACCCTGAGGTGCAATTCTCTCGAATTCGAGTGAAGTAGAGTTGATATTTTCCCCCACGTTTTGTCATGTTTTGAATTTTCATGGTACACTGCTATACCATTCTCGTCATCGTAGTTGTTGGTAGTCGAAATATGATAAAAAATGTGTGTTTAGAGTAAAAGTAAGAACGAATTCGTCAATACTTTCAAAATTAGTTGCTTGTGTTAATTCTTGTTACCTTATGAGCCATGTGGGTCCCCCCCCCAGAAGCGTAGAGCAGGAAGTACGGTTAATAAAAGAAACGTGTGAACTTGTGAACACTGTAAAAATTAGTTTCTTCTATCTTAAAATAAAATACTTACCAAAATGTGCCAAAATCGCTGATTTTTGCTAATTTAATGCTCGACCTTAATTATAAACCCATAGAATTCATTTTTGATCTTCAAATATTAGTTAAGCTAATCACCCACTAAAAGCGCTGCTGTTGTCTACAATATAGCAAATAACCTCGTATTGCTTTGAGCACTGACACACATAGTGCATTTCTTGCTAATTGTTACAGGCCCATCGGCTTGTTGTCGGCATCGTTTACAATGGCTGCTAACACCAACTCGATGAACTTATGTCGACAGATCTTTTGCCGTCCTGCACCTGCAAAAAGATTCCACGAGATCTTCTCCCGCCTGCACGAAACACAGAAAACTTTACGGAAATTAAATGCAAGATTTGTGAACTTCATGCCAAAACTTTGGTAGAGAAAATTTTGTCGATTTGGAAACAATCTAGCCAACGTGCTATGCATCGTGCCCGTATGGATTCAAACTCGCCAATTAACGTTTCAACCACTTTATCTATGGACAATTGTTTAAATGCAATGAGTGTTGATTTATCCATGCCCGAAGTTTTTCTTTCAGAAGAAATGATCACGAATGCACACGAAAACAAACTTTTGCCATTTCGAAAAGTAAAAAATAGTAAACTGTACCTTAATCTACAACGGGACATTTACATGGACCCGTGAGGGACTCAGAATAGTGGGAAATATCATTAACAATTTCATTGCAAGTTTAACCTTGCATTTTTAATTACGTTAGGGGTATAACTTGTATGAAAAACTCGCACAGAAAGTGACACGGACAGTTTATTTCCTTCGTAATTAGTGTACTTTAACTTTTTGTAAACCGATCCAGGGACAGGACTAAGTGTTCCACGAATCTTCGAACTCCCTGTTCTATTAATATTAGTGCGGTCATTTTAGGAAATTTAGTTGAAAAAATTCATACAAGCATGGACCTTGGTGTATGCGAGGTTTTTGTCCATCCGAGTAACATAGTAAAAGGTCCCTCAAAAATTCAAGCTGCGCTATGGCGGCCATTTTAGCATTTTTTCTATTGTATATCCGAATCTATGCATATTTTGAAAGGAAGATGTGTTACGAAGTTATAGAAAACTGGTTTTGATGTAATGAAGACTGCTCTTCATAACTTTTTCTTTGCATCACCATTGGCCAAAAAGGCATTGGGACCGTGCGATTGTGGAAACGTCAATCTATAGAAGGTAGACAATACCAAAGCAAACGCCGAGCCGATAGGTGAAGACAAATTTCCATGAGGCGTCAGGAAAATTGTGAGGGGCTGGCAGACGATGTTGCAGTTGGCTGAGGACTGCAAGGCACACAAGAAGAAGTCACTCGAGACAATGCAGAGGGGCTGTGCGATAGTGGAGGCAGCAGTGTGTAGAAGGTAGGCACTAGCGACGTATACTCCGAGCGGTTCCATGTCATTACATCGCCGACAATTCATCGTGGTCAATTGATCGCTGAACAGTACATCGCACGGACAATTCATCGCGTGGTTAATTTATAGCATGTTTATTCATTGTAGCATCTAAGTTTGTCACGGAAACTCAGCTATTGGTTTCATGCTAGAAATTCAACGTTGAGTGATATGCAAGGGTTGCTGGTTCGAACCAGCAGTCAGCATTAAGGATTTTTTTCTATGATTAAGTAAACCGGATATAAAAGAATATAACGGAAGTATCGTGTAGTCCATATTACACTCGCCACCCCTCATTTCTCTTAACCAAACCAGCACAATGCCGATCCCAGCGGTGTCGGTACAGTGTCACTTTGGGACCTTGGCCACCCAATTTGAAGTGTAATCGGTAACCGGAGGCAACTTGCGCTTGAAGGTACGAGGGAAGAGTCCATGAGGTCGTGCACTTGAGAATTTGAAAGGAAACCGCTAGCACATGGGCTTTATAAAACTTTGAAGGTTAATTTTTAACGTAACAAAGAAGTTAAGGTTAATTTTTTCACGTAACAAGTAAATTAAGTTTAACGTTATTGATATCTGAAAAATTTCTGTCTGACGGTTAATTGTAATAAAGGGATAAAGGAAGCTACAGATAGTCATTCGGTTTTGTTTATTCCAACTGCTTTCTTTAAAAAGGGATCAGTATAAAAAAAAGCCCATTTTGGCGGCCCTCAGCCCGGCCGGCTAAAAATGGTTTGTTTTGCAGGAAAAAAATACTTAACCTTGTTAATTTTAGCATTACACTGTCGTCAATAGAATGTTTCCCTGGAGGTTTCTTAGCTGCACATAACCGCCTACATGCATGCCTCTACTGCGTCTGCGCAGCGCAGTCCTCCTCTATAAAAGCGAGAGCGCGAACGGAACGCTTTCAACATTTATTTTCCTCTTAATGTGTCGGGCGGTGACTCAAGAGTGAAGGCAGGGCGGGATTAGGTTAAGTATTTTTCCGGCAAAAGAAACCATTTTTAGCCTGCCGGGCTGAGGACCGGCAAAATGGGCTTTCTTGTTGCCGAAAAGTCTTAACCTTATCAATTTTAGCATTAACAAGAGACCTCGTCAAAGACAGGTGGCAGCACCGCCTTGACGGGTGCCCTGGAATGCAAGCAGGCTGTTGTGATGTCCTTGGCGGGGACACACCTTAGCCCAGCGTGGGCACCAATGGTAATAAACACACGGACTACCAGAGTGTAGGCTACAGCTGATAAGACAGCGAACTTCCTGTTTACTGCTCCTTAAGTACAGGGAAGTCATGTGATACACTTAAGATTATATACAATTATGGAACAGCCTATTTAGTGGTTAAAGGGTTATCTTGGTAGGGTTAACATATAGACATGAAATTGATGGCTGCCATTGTGGAGCACACAAGTGACGACTCCACAGCTGTCTCCCAAAAACTTTTCATCTGGAAGAAAAAAATTTCGCACTTTATTCAGAACAATGGTGGTGCAACAGGAATTTGGTCTCTTTCGTGGTGATTGGTGGTCCTGAAAAGGACCGTTGTTTTTTATTGAAGGTTGGGTCTTGCTTCCTTCATTGGATGTCTTGCTTCTGCTTCGTTCCGAGTGCTTAAGGGGGGGTTTGACCACAGTTCTGGCTGCGACGATAGGTCCCAGCCGGTGTAGTCTTTTTTCTTTTCTTGACATGTCTCTCAGATAGTGGGATGTAAAGGTTGTCTGATGATGCCAGGATGCTGCAGCCAGAATCTCTTCTATTGGAGTGGCGTTGTGGTGGGCCCACGATGTGGAGACTGCTCCGACTTTGTGTGCTGTCACTCTTATGCTTTTGCTCGTGCATTGCTTGTCATATGAAGCTTCGATGGTCTTCTTGATCCAGCGGGATGCCATTACTGCGGATGTTTCGCCAGATTGTGAGTCTGTGGGTAGGAAGAGTCGATTTCTTCCTTTGCGGATGTCTTTGTGTTGGGTCCGAGTTAAGTAAATACTAAACGCACGGATAGGGCATAACAGGCGTTCAGGTTCATTCCCTATGATGTTGGATAGGGCTGGAAAGGTGATTGGTTTTGAAGGCTCTGAAAGTTTTCGAGTTTTTGCACGGAAATTTGTTCTGAGGTGGAGAGTTACAGAGGAGAAATTTGGGCTGAATATGCAGAAGGCTGGGTCGGTTGAAAGGGCTTGTATTTCGGAGCAGCGTAGACTGGCCGCTAAGGTTACAAAGAAGACCGTTTTCCGGGTTAAGAGAAGGGATCTGTCTTACATGGGTTCGTATGGATCTTCCATCAAGGATTGAAGGACGAGTGAAAGTTCCCAGTCGGTCACTGTTCTCCGTGTTGTTGGACGTTTGTTTTCGAAGGAACGGAGTAGTGCAGAAATGCGATAGTCATCTACGAGTTTTGTTTTGTCAGCAGCTTTGAAAAGACTAAAATTGCAGGGCCTGCACCTACTTAATTTTAGTTTTTATTGCCTAACCGAAAATATACATTACCCATTTTTAATAGAGATTCTCATTTTGAACTAGAATTATTCCCTAGGAGCTTTGGAGCTTGAATCCCTTGTACTCAACTGCGCATGCACAGGTTTGGGCTGGCTACATAACTCGGCACAGCCGACTGCGTGTCATTATTTCTCCACACCTAGAACCTATTGAGGGGAGGCCTGGGTGGGACTACAGGTAATGTATATTTTTGGTTAGGCAATAAAAACTAAAATTAAGCAGGTGCAGGCCCTGCAATTTTAGTCTTTTTATAGCCGACGAAAATATAAGTTACCTGTTTTAATAGCGGACTTTGTCACTGGAAGGTGGGATAGGTTCGCTCAGTTTCCCCTCAAGTCGGCGCCCCAAGAACGAGTCTTTGGTGAAGTTATTCCTGAAGAACATTCAGCCAATCACACTGGATAGCGGAACCGGAGACAGTTTTAATGAACTGTAGGCGGAACAGTGAGGTTCCGCAGTGAGGGAACGTGATAGTAAAAATATTGGTTAGAAAAGGGTAAACTAATTGAAGGAACCGCAAACAGGAATCTTAACACCGTGAGGTACAAGATAGGAAATCAGGCAATGGTACCGAAAACGTTTACCTTGCAGGGATGATGTTGTCGGGTGTCTTGTCCAGTAATCGGGTAGAGGAGATTCTCATCCGTTTGGTAGGTTTGAAAACAGTCCGTGTGCAGGAACGAGGAGGAACGTTGACGACAAATTTCGAAGCACGGAATAGGGTAAAGAACACTGTTGTTGATGAGAGGAATGTGTCATGGCAATTTAGGATCCGAAGTAGAACACAGTAAAGATGTTTGTGTAGTATGAATTAAGTGGAATATATATGAGGCGAGGAAAGAGTTTATGTCGTCCGAACGGGACGAGAAAAGCAGGAACCTCACCGAAGCCAAATCCAGGGGAATAGTTTAGTCTTTAGATCGTGGTTATTGTTGCTGTGGTAAAAAGCGGAAACCCAAAGCTATTCCCTTGGCTTGACGGCGACAAGGGGAACACGGCATCACTAATGTGGAAGAAGCTGAGTGTTCTGTTAGACCATGAAAGACAGGTAAGAAGTGTAGGGGGTCGTCGAATTGCCAGACGGAATAAGAAGACATCTTGCAGAAATGCTTCGATGCCATGGCTACGTTCCATTCAGTTATTGGAGAGGAAAATGGCGAGACAAGAGGATCACCGTCCGGAGTACGAGATGTGTGTGCCGTGACGGACGGATCCCGGTATGGAGATAGTAACGGAGATGGAGAGGCTTTGAGTAGCTTAATGATGGACGGAGAAGGGGATGTAGTAGGAGTCCTAGAAGGATCAGGTGAACGTGCTGTAATCGTTGTTGGTGCTGTCCGAAGGCGCCGTGTTCTGGACCGAGCACAGTAATAAGCCCGCCATGGTGGAGATAAAGGAATAGGTGATAGAAAAGCATGGCGGGCGCGGAGTAACAGACAGTTGATGAGTTGAAAACGATACCGCCGCTGTAAGGTTTCTAGTTCGTTCGAAAAGGCTTCATTAGAAGCACGAAGGAAGGCGTTGTCCGATTGAAGAGTGGCAGAAGATGCGGCGGCTTCCTGCAATGTGGGTAACGTGGATTGAGCAGCACGAAGGGCGTCAAGTTCTCTGGTGAACCCATCGATGTAGTTTGAGAGGAATTTTATGTTGAAGTCGAAATTTCCGAGTTCTCGTGCGGATAGGTGCAGTCCTCTAAGATGGGCGGTCCGAATTGTTGACGCTGAAGGGAACGGAGCAGATTCGGTGGGAGAAGGCGTCTTACAAGGTGAAAATGTTTGGAATGTGGCTGTTGAGTCTGGAGGAGCAGTAACAGCTGAAGAAGGAGTGCTGGTTGATGTTGAAACCGTTGATTTGATACATAGAGACGGATGTTTTGGCGGGGCCAAGGGAGAGCGAACTGCGCATCCGCAAAGAGAAGGTAAAAAGCTTGGCAGAGAGGAACGAGAGTTTAGAGTTGATGAAACCTTGGAGGAGTCAAGACGGAGGTGCAGGAGATGCAGCAAGGATGAACGGAGGTGGAACTGCATGTGTCCAGGGTGATAGGAATGGGGCCCCCCGCCGGATTTCTACGTGAGGACCAGGTTCCGTCGAGGGAGGAACGATGGGAAAGATGCCTGGAATTGAGATCTTGTGAGACTGCAAAAGTCGCGGGGCACGCGGAGACAATGCCAGAAAATCCGGGGAATCACGACCCAAATTAGTGTAATGAATATCAAAGTTTTGGAACGAACAATCTTCTTTGCAGGTCAGATGATCACTGGCTGGAGAAGTTGGTGCTGCTTCGGGCAAAGATGATGCTGTAGAAGGTCCGGGGGAACGACACGGAACGAGTGACGCTGGCGAACCGTGGAAAGGACGGCGGAACGTGGGGAAGGGTACTGGTAGACGGACAGAACCCCAATCCTGAAGTGATGGAGACAAGTTCCTGGCGGAACCGAGGGGTTCCTTAAAAAATGGCGAAGGTAAGCATGGAGTACGAGAAGGAGGCTCCTGTTGAAATGCAAGGTTAGATGAAGGAACCTGTAGATTCCTAGGTAGTGCAACTTGAGAAATGTGGGGAACGCGTCCTCGTCGGAATGACCCCCAGGAAGATTCCATAAGAAAGGCGGCAGTTAAGGCCGGAACGCTGCAGAAGGCAGTTAAGTGGTTGCCTAGTAGGAACGGAGCGGGCGACCGGGGAACGACCTGAACTGTGGTTCATTGTATAAGATGATCAAGCGATCCGGGTTTGAGGAACGATATGGTTCGTCCGTCGTTGTCCTGACCCTAAAGAAGGGAAAGCAAGAATATCACTAGTCATCCGGAACGTGGCAGAGAACGTTGCAGGCGCAGTAGAGTACAAGTTCAAGCTCCAAAGCTTCTAGGGAATAATTCTAGCTCAAAAGGAGAATCGCTATTAAAAACAGGTAATGCACATTTTCGTCGGCTATATAAAGAACATTTTGCCGGCCCCCAGCCAGGCCGGCTAAAAATGTTTTCTTTTGCTGTAGAAAGTAGTGTACCTGGCAATTTTAGCATTGCAGTCACAGTGATGCTGCTGGTTGCTTGAGACTTGAATGGCCGCCTCAGTTACCCTACCATGCATGCGCGGGCGTGGTCCTCCCATATAAGCTGGCGGCTACGAGGGCTCGCCATCTCTTTGTCTCACGTTATGGTCAGAAGGTGACTCGTGAGGGGAGGCAGGGAGGGTCTAAGGTACAGTACTTTCTACAGCAAAAGAAACCATTTTTAGCCGGCCTGGCTGGGGGCCGGCAAAATGTTCTTTCTTTGCTGTGAAAGTACTGTACCTGGCAATATTAGCATTGCCAAACAGACCTCGTCACTTTCGGTGGCGGGCACTATGACCGAGTTCCCCGGGGTGCTGAGGCGGAATCTGAAGTATGAGAACAAGGGAGCCCTTGGAATGGTAAAAAAAATGGGGGGGGAAGGGTCCCTTGTGAGGAAATTGTCTTCCATGTTGGATTTTTTTTTTTTTTATATATATAAGAAAGGGAGGTTAATAATTACCTTTCTATGAGGGGCTTCAGTGGATGAAACCAGAAGTTCCTCTTCTATCAATTGATGGTGACGTCCCGTGGAATGGAAGGGAAAAGGAGTCTTCCTATTGGTTGCAGAATTTAAGATCGGCGAGTTGCGGGTTTCTCCAGAATGAGGGAGGAGATGACGTTAATTGTAAAAACGCAGTCAGAAGCACTTTAAAGGAGAGAGGAGAATAGGGCTTAAATTTGTGGTGATTTATAGGATTTAGATCCTATGACCTAAATGTCATGTAACTTTTTTTTTTTTTTAGGATACAGAAAGAAGGAGATGTAAAATAACCGGCATCAAGAAGTTGTTTTTCTTTGTTTTTTTTTTTGAATGAAGGTGAAAGGACAGATGTGACGCCGGTAGGGATCCGAAAAGGTTTAAGAGGAAGATGGGTCGGAGCACAACCCCAAGCAGTAGTGGCAAGCCTTAGCTCTGCAAGGGGTGCAAGGAATGTCAGAGATGGTAACTGAGGAGAGTGGCACCATGTTGGGGAGCACCGGAAGAGAATGATGGGTGTCGTCGAATTGCCACATGGAATATGACTGCAGATTGTGGGAGAGAGAGACTGAGGTTATGGCATCCCACCCCTTGGCAATGTAATTTTGGCGTTGGTTATTGATTTCGGAAGGGTCAGGCTTAGGTTCGGAGATCCCTTCGTCGTGAAACAATACGGGTCAGCATGGGAAGTCTAGGATCCTATGGAGAGGCGAATCGTGCAGGGTGCATGAAGAAGGTGGGGCGGGGGTAGTTTGGAGCACACTTGTGTAGGTTTTTAAAAACATCGTTAATTTTCGTACTGTGAAACGCCATAATGTCAACAAAACTCGGGAAAATTCCAGAAAAAAATTACCGCACACTTTCACAATCAAAACAACAGCTTTGTCCTGCAAATTTTCGATAGCTTGGGCTGCTATCTTCTTCGGGCCTCAAGGATATAGTTCGGACTTTCTACATTTTCCACTCAGTTCGACGAACTATCGCATTTGAATTTGGCTGGCAATGTTGCCTCCTGTATTTGTGTTGC
The DNA here is from genome assembly GCA_023313725.1 of Lithobius niger. NCBI lineage: Eukaryota > Metazoa > Arthropoda > Chilopoda > Lithobiomorpha > Lithobiidae > Lithobius > Lithobius niger. The sequence goes on along the minus strand of JAHWFP010108959.1, from coordinate 14 downwards.
GGGCCTAGATCGTT
>JAHWFP010108958.1:22319-36090 GCA_023313725.1 Lithobius niger | reverse complement strand
CAGTAAGAGGCTGGTAAGCATTAGACCCTTACTACCCGGTGGTCAGCTTTCGTCGTTAAGAATAGGTAAGCAGTAAATACATATTGACGAAAAACAGTAAATTCTTTTGTAAGACTCATGATCCAGTGGTAGTATGGGGTTCGTTTCCTGCTTTGCTTTATGTTTAAAAGTGTATTTTTCGGTTTGGTAACCCGTCAGCACATACGCAGTAGAGAGGATTATTGGTTACCAATTATTGATGATTATCATTTACCTTAAAATCTATGAAATCAGTATAAAGGGAGCTTTAAAGAAAGTTCTTTAAAGATATTTTAGGCACAAAAACCTGCTAAATCCGTACATACACACGTGCCGTCTGAGTAGGTTATAATTAAATTTACAAAGATGGATTTACAAAATTGTCTTAAGTCATTAAGCAAGTCCAGTGTTAGTGGAGTATGAGTTTCCTGCTTTGCATTAAGTTGAATTTTTTTTCGATTTAGTCACATAACAGCATATTCGTAGCAGGGAGCATTATTGGTTGCCCTCTGCCATAAATCTACGAAATATAATAAAAAATTCTAAAGCATCAAAAGACAAAATGCCAAACTTCACAAGAAAATTATGTTCTTAAAGTTCCTTAACGATACAAAGAAAACCTGCGTTCATAGATACGTTCTGTCCGAATAGGCTAGAACTAAGCTAACCACCGGGTAGTAAAGGTCTAATGCTTACCAGTCTCTTACTGACACAATTTTACACCTGAGCTCTTACTGTCAAAGCTTGTCCGTGTTCCTTCTAGGTTTTGACTTTTAGACCCTTACTCTAAACATTTAACGTTCCGTTTTTGTTTATTATATTTATTAAAAGTGTATGGATGGGTGACTGGCAGTTACACTTAAAGTGGTACTATCGCCGATTGAAAGCAGACTAAATCTGACGACATCTAGCGCTATGTAGTACCATCTAGCACTTGCTTGCACCAAGCGAAGGAAAGCATAACGGCATTTCTTTTAATAAAACAAAACAAGCTACGACATCCTTAATTATTGAGTGGAAATTTCGTTGGTCTTCGTGCACCTGGGAGCAAGATATAAAGATTAACAATATCGTTGTTGCTAGATGGCGCCACGGTATTTTCGTTCGCATGTCACTTTAAATTCGCTGGATGCCTTGGCTAAGTATTTTTTTGCACATGACAAATAGAACTATGCAACTCCACTGTGCTTAGCTGACATGAAGAGTTTAGGCGATACTTCACCTCAACTACTACAGGAATTTCAAAGTGGCAACTGGGTGGTGAATAGGCCAGGGGTTCCTTTCTGCTCACTTGGTCGTGATTATGATTTAGAACATATTAAACGCAACATGTAAGTTTAAGGAGGAATGAGTAGAATTACACTAAACACCAGTTCACGGACACGTTTCTTCCCAATAGCCCCCGAAATGGCAAGATTGGCCGGGGACTCGCAAAACCTGGCTGGCATACACACCTCTATAATAAGGTCAAACACCACGAAAACAACCCAGCAGCGCTGTAGCGACTTAATGACCACACACAGACACTGATGAATGTTTTAACTGAGGTTACAAACCCTTTCAAGGACAATTTTGAAGAACTTGGCAATATTATTACAAAAAGAGTAATGCCAGATGAAGTGAAGGTAGACGTAGTATCAAGAAATGAAATGGGTCAGAAGATGTACGAGGAGTTTGTTGCAAAGAGGATACTGAGCAGTGAATGTAACGTATGGGACTAACTTACGAAATTCAATATGAAAATATGGAAAGACAGTACCAAGAAAATAAAAGTGAAGGTGAAAGACATCATCGTTGAACTGAAAAAGACTAATGCCCTGTTGGTTCGCCTTCTATTGGTTGCAAAATCGCGTCCAGAAATCATTCTTAAACTGTACATTGGTGCTTACGAGTTGGTGCTGTTGGGGCGAGGGATAATCGTCTAACTGGAAAATCGTATAATTGGAAGAACGTATACCGTATAACAGTATAACGGAAAATCGTCTAACAGGAAATTCGTATAATGGATTATCGTCTAACTGGAAATTCGTGTAATGGATTATCGTCTAATGTCCCTGCCTCGCTCGCGCTGCCGCGCTCGCTGCGGCTATACATATAACATCAGAAACTGCAGTTAGACGTTGATCCAGTTAGACGTTTATCCATTATACGATTATCCATTATACGATATTCCGTTTAGATGATTTTCCATTATACGATATTCCGTTTAGACGATTTTCCAGATTTTTTATTTATGCAAATATTAGACAGTTATCCCATTAGACGATTTTCCAGTTAGACGCTCGTCCGACGCCAAAATTAAATAATTGGTTCCAAATTCATGTTCGTGTTATTTTTCTTGTCAGTCAGAGGGCACCTCTATTATAAACTAAATATATTAGAAATCCTTCAAATGTAAATACTTTTGTCTCACGCCTTAGCGTCAGATTCGTGTGCTTTCGGTGTGTTGGCATTATCTCTCTGGCATCGTGATGGGTTCATTTTTGGGTAGACATCAGTAGAGGCATGGGGGAGGGGGAGGCTGCAATCTGCTATACAAAGCGGGCGCTCAATGAGCTATTGGCCCCGGGCGCTCAAACGCCTAGCTGTGGGTACAGCCTGTACCCACAGCTCCATCCTACTACATCATTTGTAACCGGCAAAGGCCTTAGAAGTGATATCCGTAGGTTCAATTTTTAACGCCATTGGTGCGTTGAAATCTTTTGCTTTGCCGGCTTTTCATGCTTTTTCCGGTGCATACAACACTGGAAGCTTCTTTAATAAAGCAATAAAGCTCTCACATTGGAAAACATTTCAACGATCGGAAGTCGAGACGTTAAATGCTTATACAATGCTGGGGAATGCAAGTTCTCTTGATACAAATATCTCTGATATTCTTGAAGTTTTTGTGTGCAGACTTTTTGTACCTTCCACCAAAATAACATCCATTACAGAATTAAAGTGTGTGCGGCCTATCTTGAGTTCGCCGCAGAACGAACACAGATAATCGATCGTACGTTTTTGGCAGCAGAGTGCCTTGTTGATATCCAAGATGGTTACAAAAACAATGGCGGCCGCCGATTAAAGCCGCCCCCTCCAGGAAGACGTAGCTGCTCGTAAAATACTTCCAGGACTCAAGATACGCCACGCATACAATACGTTGGTGGATGTTCTAGAAAAAAAGGTGTCAAGCTGAAAACTTACCTCCAACTCAGGCAGAACTTAACAGGCTGTCCTGCGTACACAATATCAAGCAAGGTCTCAAGACATCATCCCGAACCCATTGCACACATCCCCTGATGGATATGGATGGCAATAAATGGGTGAGACTTTCTAGCCAGTGACTACAACACTTGGGCCTGCTCCTACTTCTGTAATCGAGCTTGTACAGTGCTCGTGTATAAAAACAAGGTGTGCTACTGTCCGATGTGCAAGTGCAGTGTTAACAATCTGCAATGTTGTGAACTATGCAACTGTTCAAATCATGAAGATTCTTGTGTGAACCCCAATAGAATAACGGGAACAGAAGATACCTCCGATGAAGAAGACGGGTGATATTATACATAGCGTAGAAAATATGTACTATTTTCTCCACGTTATATAATTCATATTCACTATTCACTCGTAAAAGCAACATTGTATGCTGTAATGAAAGCGTTTGCGCCATGTATATTTGCTTAAAATAACGCACATGACTACCAAATTACTTACTTAAAATTTAATAGAGCTTTTTCGTAAGCTAAAATAATAAGTTCCACATTATGTACCGTGTTATTTGTTGGTATCTTTCTCCATTAAGCTGTGAAATACAAAATAACACTTGAAAAGAGCAATTTCATGACAACTGAATCTTTGGGTCTCTATAGCTCCAATAGCTTTAGGAATTGTACCATAGTTGATTGGAAATAACATTTAGCTTACATTCTGGCCTCTCCAACGGCGTTTCAAATATTAAAATCGGGTAAATAGTTTTGTAGAAATGTGCGTTTTAATATTTTGCAATAGCCGCCAAATTGAATCCAAGATGGAGGCCACCTGCTATGATTGCCAGTCTGGAACCAAAGTTTTTTTGAAAGCCTACGAGTACCTTAAGAGGTACCAACAGGTGAAATGCTTTCACCACGAAAGGTGCACGAAATACAAAATATGACCACTCCGCCTCTGTTGTAATATGAAAGTTGACCAAGGTGGGTATTGTGATCCACCATACTTCGGAACACGGCCTAAAATCAGTTTCACAATCCTCGTTTCAAAATTCGTTGTGTGCTTCTGGTGTTACCTCGTCGAGTCCCTAATCCCACGCGATGTTCATGCCGTTTCATCGTCAACATTTACGCTTATTTAGGATGGACTCAAAATGGAGGACGAGGAGGGGGCAAATTAAGTTGTCATTGCTGGCTAAACTGAAAACTTAGTTCGGTGTCATTTACTACTAGTCATTTACTACAAAAGGGAAGGCTAAAGCAAAAAGGAAGGCTAAAAGGAAAACCACTTCTCCCCTCCTCACTCCCGCATTGAAAATGCACTCTCCCACTCTACGTGCATGGAAACAGGAGGCAGGCATGAGTTGTCGATCAACTCAATAAAGGTTCAATCTGACAAGTTGTCGGGCCGAACAATCACATCTTCCCTCCTCGCGCCTGCATTACAAATGCATTCTCCCATTCTACCTGCATTCAAACAGGAGGCAGGCATGAGTGGTCGATCAATGTGACAAGTCGTCGGGAAGAATGCCGGGAAAATGTCCCGGGAAATGTGTCCGTAAACTTAATTCATGACCGACCCCGTGCATAGCACGGGTTTCCTCTTGTTACTACATAAATTTCAACTAAATTGTACCAAACAAAACTTGTGAAGGAATCCCACTAAGTTTTCGTTGTTTGAAATCGTCATATCAATTTACTTAGCGAAAATCGTAGAAAATCGTTTACAGTTGTACATTTTAGTTGCTTGAGCGCTTCTTTTGTTAGAAAGTGACCTCTATGATTTCGGCGTCTTAGCTGAAGTTCACGTAATGCAAAAGCGTCAGCAAAATTTCTCAAAACAGTGAAACCTTTTTACCTCAATTACCTGACTGTGCATCTCAATGTCGTCTGCAAATTTACTTAAAGATGTATTAACAGAGTTGATTTTTAAATCATTTAAAAAGAGGATAAAAAGGAGTGGTCCCAATACACTACCCTGTGGAACACCACTCAGCACTGTATTGACATCGGATTTGATACCACCAACAAGAACACATTGTGTTCTATCAGATAAGAAGTCAGTCAGCCAGGCAAGCAAACTACCACGAAAACCAAAAAAACACCCTTAAAACGCGTCAGCTTTCATGAACCCTTCTAAGGGAGCTTACAGAGCTCCCCTGGACCCCTTCGCTAGTTTTTCATGCCTGCCAATGTACTTTTCTGGCTGCGCTACTCTATCAAAACTAGCTGGCAACAGAAGAGAAATGAAACTGCTGCTACGGCGGATGCTACGACTGATGTTTGTTTATAGCGGCCAAAGTCTGGCGGTATATTAAGTTGGCAAACCTCCCAAAAACAAGCACCCTTCTGTACGGCCTTAACCCTCCTAAGCAAATTTGGTGCAGTGCTCAACTGATTAAGACGTTTTATACAAAGGGTTCCAATCGCCATAGGCAACGCAAAACCAAAACAACAACAACAAAAAATAAGTAGAGTGACAATTATAATGTAACCTGTAGTGGAAGAATAATGAGTAATAAAATATAGGGGGTAGAAACGTGCCTGGAATGAGGGTTACAAGTGAGGAGGGGGAGGGTTATTCCGAAAGTAACGGAGTTCATCGACCTAGGACGAGGGGTAAAGTCTTCATACGAGGGGGGGGGGGGCTACAAAATGAATGAGTGTTCGCATTCATTTTACAACATAACTTGCTGTAAAAACAAAACCAATGCCTTGCACGACTTAATAGTTGCCCGTCAATTTTTTTTTAAAAGAAGGCGTGTTTTTTGGGCGGATCCTTTATTTATAATTTTTTTTCGTTATTAGTATCTCCTCACACAGTTATTAAGTGGGTGTTGACGCACACCTACTCCTCGAAAAAAAAAGGCAAGCAGTTCCGGTGTTAATTCGTCATTTCCGTACGTGACGAACCATGCTGCGTTGTTTTGTGACCCAGGCTAACTCGCGCTATGCTACACGATTGTATGCTTTTTGTCTCGTGTAAATTGTATTACTGCGCACAAATCAGTATACTCTGTAACAAATGATAGGCTATTAGAAAGTAGATCCGCCCAACTCTTTGAACCAAACACTAAAACATGTGGCAACACGGAGCAGGACCTTCATAAAACTGTGCACCCAAATTTTTTACTCTACTTTTCTGGACCCCCAAAATCCATCTCTGAATCCGAAAGAATGGGTCCTACTTTTCAGAAATTTTTTGAAAAAGAATTTTCAACTTGAGTTCAGTGTAGCTATGATGCACTACAGTAAATAGCGTAGTGCATCTTGGCTATACCGAACAAAAGGTGAAATTTTTTTTTAAGTTCATTTTGAGAAATTTCCATAAATATTAGGACCCACTTTTTCGGAAATAGAAATGGATTTTTTATCCAGAATAGTATTCGATATTTGAAAATTTTATTTTCAAAAACTTAAACATTTTGGATTTGGGTTATGCTTTTTTTTGTGGAACATGGCGTCACTACTGGTGTTGAACCTGTACTATTACTCAAGGCATAAAATCAATAGATTTTTTTTGTCTAATATGTGCATTTTTTTTTTTTTATTTCAACCAAATGCCAAAAAAATGTTGTTCTTTGTATCTTATTTACCCGGCTATAATTTACATTAGTCATTTATGTACATAGCTTTCTAGAGACACTTCAAACTTCAAGTTTGTAGATCCTTGAAAACTCGAAAAGCTAAAAAGCTTCACAACTTTGAAAGGTTGTAAAAGGAGAAACTACTATTTCACAGAAGGAATTCGTTGAAAAACTTGAACTTCTCAAAATCGACCAAAAAAGAAAAAGACATTGATCGTGTTTCCGGCGCTTCAAGCTCTCGTTTTTGTCAGCAAATCTTTTTTTATTCAGTACTTTTGTGTGAAGATTAGTTCGAGTTGGTCTGCCCCACGGAAACACACGGCTGAAAGAAACCGAAGAAAATGGACGAACTTGAGAAGGTGACGTCGTCAAATCCTTATCTGGTCTTCTAAATCGCATCGCGTTAGAAGAATCAACTTCATTGAACAGGTTTAAACAATTTCTGCTAATCGTTGCTGCAATTCAGCGAATGTTTTATTTTTCGTACTAGATCTCTTCTCGAATAATCGGATCACTTCAACAACAGGTACTTAAGTTGTTTATGCTTTTTTTGGTTTTCTAATTCACAAACAATTTTCTTCTGGCAAGGGCAGCACGCTTCGTAGCCTTCTGCCTGTTGTAACGTAGACTACTACTACTTCACGAACAGCGTAGTCAGTCTACTATCTCTACGCAGCGCGTGCGTAATGTTTGTTACGGTAGGTCAAGTGAATCCGTTCGGATCCAAAGATTTGAAAAACAAAACGTGGCCCTACGCTCGTGGTACAGTTTTTACTTCCGGATTCAAAAAAAGAAGCGTGCCTTGTAATTTTTACCGTTCGGCGTGCATTTTTCACAGTTGCCGATGCTTGTAATTGACTACTTAAATTCGGATGGGCAGACTGGCCGAATCAACAATTGAAATAAATCACGTCTAATTCAATAAGAAAAGTTACACAAGCGATGCCAAGTCAATTATTAGTTCAACGTGGGAATAATCAAAAGCATGAGCGGTATCGTGGAATTCTCAACTGAACGGATAACAACGAACATAACAAGAACGCCCGCCAAGTTCAAATGTCAGATTTCATTGTGATCATCGTTCACACTTTGTTAGTTACGAGTAACAATGCAAATTGACGAGCCTACCGCAAATAATTGGCAAAACTAAAATTGTCGATAAAATATTAGAAAATGGCCACTCAAGTTGTTGTTGACGTAGCACATTATTACACATCTCCAGACTAGTTGAGTTGAGTCTAAGTATCATATCAAAAACTAAGACCTGGTACAGTACAAGGGACCACCAAGTTCCGAATGGTGCGGATCTTCAAAGGAGTGATATCAACACATTAAAACATTCACAAAGTTAATCGCACCGAATGATACTTTGGACGCCGGTTAAATGAAACCTTGAACATTGCTACCAAAAGTAGCAATGTTCTAGTTTTCATTTAACCTTCGAACTATTAGTCGGTGCGATCAAGTTGGCGAATGTTTTGGTGTGTTGATATCACTCCTTTGAAGGGCCGAACCATTCGGAACTTGGTGGTCCCTAGTACCAGTTTTGGTTTTTGATATGACACTAAGCTTACAGGGCGTACGGCGTTATGCCATGGGTCTAGATTAAAATCAAATCAAATCAAATCAGCAAACGCTATATCCCCTTTATTTCTTCTTTATTGAGCCTTGTGAGTGTATGATTTGTCGTCCCTCTCCATTGCCGATGGCCGAGTGAATTTCGGTCGAATGGATCCCTGGTCACGGTTGTGACCTTAATAACGGGTTCAGTGAGTTATCTTTATGCCAGTGGAGGATGTGGCCATATCGATTAAGGCGCTATGCAAGTGATCTGGGGGCGAACTAGGTAGCCGGTTCGAATCTGGGTCATGCCACTCCGACGAAAGGTAAGTGCATAAATGTGGCTTACTGAACTACATTATTTCTAGTGTGTGATTTTCGCTGTTGGCTAATTTCCAATTTTCCTAATATTATTTCCAGCGATTTATGTCTATTTATTAAAGGGATATAATTCCCAGCGCCATTTTTCTCGATCCTCCACATCAAGTACGGCCCCAAAGGTCTATTTACTTACCGTTAGTCTTTCCCTTGCTAAAAATCCGTTTTAAAGTGTGGCGTCTAGGAGATTTTATATTGTAACTTTATTTACGTTTGTCCCGAACATGTATGATGCATCGCGCGCCTACAATGACCTTGAAGTTTTATCTGTGTCTGTGTTTTATCGTTTGCTAGTAATTACTATGAGATTAAAAATCTAGAAGGCTAATGCAGTAAAATTAAAATTAATTATTCCAATAGATCGCCGAAGCAAAATTATAAGACACTAGTCTAGAAAATTATAAATTGTGATTTTAAAATACACGAATCATTCCGGTTTTTGACGACACAATTAATGCCTTCACGCTGGCTGGACTATTAGGCGCAATACCAACTGAGGCAGTAGCTACGTTTTTCGCTGCGAGGAACGAAGCTACCGTCTCAGTTGACCTTAGCTGTGGTAAATACGCGGATATGATCGTCGCGTGGGTGTTGTGAGGCAGGCGGAGGGTTATAAGGCAGGCTGGATGTTACTTTAAAAAAGCCATTTTGGCAGGCAGAGACATAAGAATCGCTTCGGTCAAGCAGACCACCAAAAAATTGACAAATGTTTTTTTTAGTGCATTGTCACTGAACGTGAACAGGAAAAAGGACTGATAAACGACTGTTTCTTTTCAGCCCTAGGGAGCAGAACAGGCAAAACGTAGGCAATTACTTCTTATTATTGCTTTGAGTAAGCTTTGAATTTATTTCAAAGGTGGTAAAACTGGTGCAGAAGTATTAATAATATTTTAAGTGACGAATGAAAACTAGTTGACCTTTATGAAAAATTCCTTTGGCGCCATGTCTTGGCTTGGGGCGGTGGGCCTGGCCTTGGCCTTAAGGGGTTTTCCATTTCTAAATAATTTTCCATTTCAAAATATTTTTTGTGTAATAACCAAGTAGTCTCTCAGGCTCTCAATAGTAAGAATCTTTTTGGTAAAATTAGATTTTCTTGACTTTTTTTTTCTGTCGTGGAAAACAGCGCTAATTATTTTATTTTGCATTTTCTGTACACGTGTCAATAAGGTTTATTTCTGAACCCACAAAAGTCAATCCATACATTTGGTGTGATTCGTCAGTGTACCACGCAACAGCTTTCGATTTTTTAAATACTGAACTCGTCGTCGCTGATATAATTCAGGCGTAATTTGGTTTAGCTTCTCAACTACTTCCGTAATAAGTATTTTATATTTCTAGTTTTGATTCAATATGTACTGTACGTCGTTATTATAAAAAAAACTTGTTCAATACCTGCGGCATATACCCATATTGAAACACGGTTGGTAAGCTGCCATAGACTGAATGAAACAATCTCAATGAAAACTCGTGTTTAAAGTGGCACTACCGCCGATTGAAAGCAGACGAAATCTGACAACATCTAGCGCTATGTAGTACCATCTAGCTGTTGATTGCATCAAGCGAAGGAAAGCATAACGGCATTTCTTGTAACGAAACAAGCAAGCCACGACATCCTTTATTATTGAGTGAAAATTTGGTTGGTCTTCGTGCACCTGGGAGCAAGCTGTAAAGGTTAACAATATCGTTGCCGCTAGATGGCGCCACGGTATTTTCGTTCGCATTTCAATCGGTGATAGTGCCACTTTAATGCATGCTTTAATCATCTGCAGTAATTTGTATTAACTATTAATAAAAATTCGGAGGTTTGTCGCGCTCGCAAGCCATGGCGCCAAAAGGCAAAAAGGACAATTTTGCTAGGTAATTTCAATCGGAAATTACTGGATTCTTTTACATGACACAATCGACATGATCACGAGGCCTCACACGGTCCTTCTCTTCCAGAAATGCCAGGGGTCGCTGAGATCAGGTTCGAGTCAGGGAACTCTTGCACAAGAGACCATCGTGCTAACCATCAGATTTCTTTGCCCCACTCTATAAGATCGTAACGCCCTTAGCACTTGCTTGCGTAGTCGTAACAAACCCGTGTAGTAGTTACCATACGCAGCCAGAGGCGTACGCGGGTGAGGGGGGAGGCATAACAGCCACGTGCCCCCCCCCCCCCCCCCCCAAAAAAAAAAGTCTAGCGCCCTCATGTCGCAGGCCAAACTTGTTTTTAGGGATTTTTTTGTACGTATAAATATAATAAGTATTTCAAATTGTCATGTGGGCCTAAAATTTACAACCTCAGAATTCGAAAAAAAATGCTGCTAGCAGAAGATGTTTAAAAGTTGCTCCAAAAGGTGCCTCCCCACCACCCTCAAGAAAAAAAAAAGTTGTGGAAAATACTGAAATTTGCTGCATGGGCCCCAAAAATGTTCGAAAATGTGTTACATTTCAGAGATGCCGAACTCCGCTGGAGAGCTTATAGCGCTCCCCCAGACGCCCTAGCTGGTTATTCAAAGTTTTTCTTTTTTAGTAGCATAGGGCGCCCTTCGTGCATTGCGCCCCCCCCCCCCTCCCCCAAACACACACACCAAAAATGTATGTGTACGCCACTATACGCAGCTCGTATCTATCTATATATATAATACGCTTGGGCAAGCGAATTCATCATTATTATGCACTACAATGAAAGAGGGTGTATAATGAAAGAGGACGAGGGGAAGAGGGTGTTGAAAATAAACATTTACTTCTATAACACAAATCAGCAGGGGTTCAAAGAGGAAGCAGACATGGGGATATTCAGACCACACAATAAGGGAAACCGGGGCCCACTACAGTGTTCAGGTATGCGGGAACCAGCTCGCCGGCGTATGTTACGCCGGGGGTAACGATAGTTCCTAAAATTGAACAATTACTCCCGGCTCGAGCTATCGCCGGCTTATAGTTCCATGAAAAAAAAAAACTACGCTTTGGGCCACAAATAGAGGGCAATACAGTATTTTTATGGCATGTAAAACTTTCTGTTATGATCTTAGTTTAGTATCATTTTTTTTTTTTCACTAGATTACGAACCAGACACATCTCGTGAAGAGAACGATAGTCTGGAACCGAGACGCTACCCACCCTCTACCAGGTCCACGACGGTTCTTCCGCCACCGCCCCCGCCCAAAAGCTTCCACAAGGGACCCCATTCGACACGGTCTTGTGGCCACTACAAGCCTCGGAACTGCGACGATCGACAGTCTAACAGAATCACAGCCAAGGAATATGGCCTTGTCAGTTATGGATCGGGTTACGGAAGAAGTACCAACAACTGTTCACCCCGGAAGCCAGACGCCCGCCCACCACAGAAGTAAGTCACCGCGCAATTACGCAAAAAAACAAAAATTGTCAAGGTTATAACTCAAGCACTTTGTTTTGTTTGCCTGTGAGGGGCGGAGCTCGACGTCACAGTTTTGTTTACTCCGTGCTTTAAGATTTCTGTTATCTTTGGCCTGAAACGGGTTTGTCGCGGGTGCCTTGTTTTGACCAGAAAAGTTGTTTCTCTTCTTCTTTTGCTTTCGATTTCAATTTTAAACAAACCTTTCATTAAAAATAATGAAAATATTAATCCAGCTGTATTCAGTGACGGCACTACGGGAGGGCCTGGGGGGTCACGTGCCCCACTAGATTTCAGCTGTGTGCCCCCCCCCCCCCCGGGTGCCCCCCTCCCCCCAAAAAAAATTTAGAGTTCACACAAAATCACAAACTAAAACGGTATTCATGTGAACAGTTGAAAAAAACACAGTAACGAGCTTGTAAGATTATCTTGTTATTCAATAGTTGAAACTACAAATTAATTATGACCCCCCTCCCCACCTTGGTCCCAACCCTTGCACAACAGCGTTTTCTCCACGTAGGCCTACTCGTACATAGGCCTATTCCTACAGGAATTTTTTGATGAGTAAACACATTAATAAAACTTCAAATTACTGTTATTAACTAGAAAGCCGTTGATAATGTGTGCCCCCCTGAAAATTATTCCTGGTGCCGCTACTGGCTGTATTCCTTACATTCCCTTGCGTATGTGCAACACATAATTTGTACATCCCCAGTCCCTCCCCCTCCCAAAAAATGTGTATTTTCCAAAATCCCTAAGTAATACCAGGAGGAAATGAAAGCTGCGTATACTGCGTATGCTTTATTAATTTTCTCCTGGTAATACTCCTGGTATAACATCAAGTGTTATATTTTGCCTTTTTTAATCACATGTTTGTTCTTTTAGGGAAAAAATTAAAAATATACATTTAAAAGTGAAAGCAGTTAAATGTTTATTCCCCTCGGTTGGCTTTCCTGTATAGCTCAGTTTTGCAGCATATCTTCAGACGCGTGTAAAATGTTGCAAAGGCATTCGTTTTCCTATTTTTCCCCCTCGTGAGAAACGGTTTTGCTACATTTACTCTAACCTACGTAAATGTTGCAAAAGCTATTTTGCGCAGGATGCTCGAATATAGTGAGAAGGTATGGCCTTTTAACACACTTTTCTAATATTGGCATCTAATGGCAAGAAATGGTACTAAAATTGGTAAATCTCAAATTCTTTCTTTTTATTGTATAAAACGCTGTATGCAACGGATTTTAATTGTTCTCTTTGCATTAACGAGAGTTTAAAAATTGGAACTCAAAATTGGGTCCCATAATTTAGCTATGGGGGAGGGGGCTCAGGGGATGCTTTCAGTCGTTAAAAAACTCTGAAAAACAACTTATTTCCAGCAATTTTATTGCCTTTAAAAACGTTTGAAAGTCAATTTCCTGATTTTTTTTCCAGCTGCAATAAATGCCTTATTCGTCCACTTTTACCAAATTTTACCACCCACCCTCTCCTCGGGTGTCACTCCGGTTCTTACTGCATTTTCATTACTCTTCTAGGAGTTTATTTTCCCCGCCCTGAAAGCTTGGTCGCTCACCATGCGCATAGTGTGTTAATACAATTTCGTAAGTGTCCAATTTCACGCGATAGAGAAACGTAAGAAATAATTTCTTGAGCTGCTCACAACAGGGAGTCTTGTCTTTAAAAAAAAAAAA
>JAHWFP010108958.1:0-19254 GCA_023313725.1 Lithobius niger | reverse complement strand
ACCACTATACTATCGAGGAGACAGAATCCAACGTCGGAAGAAGGGAATCAGTTAGATAATTTCAAGAAAAAAAACCAAGAAATGACAAAAATTCAAGAAATTAAAGCAGAAAATTCAAGATATTCAAGAAAAATTCAAGAAATTAAAGCAGAAAAGCTGTTGCAAGCTCTGTTCAGAGCCGGATAGCAGGTTTCAGCGGCCTTATTCGCTTAGTTGTTGTTATTTTTTTCTTCATTTTTTGGTACGGGCTTTCGTTCACCTACTGAACCCTGAAAGTATATTTAAACATGGACTTTTACATAGTCAAATATATAAATAATTTTTAAAAATGGGGACATTGTCTAAACGAATGAAATCCCGTAGGCCGTGGGCCCCCCCCCCCCCCCAACTTAATCACACGATAGGCCTGATTGCGCATGGCACCATCCAGTAGCGTGTAGGGAGTAAATGTTCCAGATATCAAGGACCACGCTAGTGTCCCGTCCGCTAAAGTGTCATTGTCAAAAACTCATCATTTCATTGGCTATGGTTTATTATCCGAAAGCTCTGGATTCACGGTTTTCACGTATTTGACGATGGTGAGGGTAAATAAATATGTGGTCAAGCACAACGGCGTAGCTACAGGGTGGCAGAATGCCCCGAACAAAAAAAATTATTTGATTTACAAAAAGCTGTTTTGTAGTATACTAGTTACGTAATTTGATGTAAACTGTTTTTAAAAAACGAATTTTCGTGCCTCCTTGTCTGTCCATCCCCATCATTAAAACATGAAGTGGCCCATAAAAGACGCACGCGCTGAAAATATTCTCTATATCCAAACTTTTTTCGAAGTTTTTTTTTTTTCAAAAAATGTGAAAATCGGGACCACGTGATTGGCTGGAGTACAAAAAAAATGGTCCCTATTTTTACTATAACAAAAATTATTAAGAAAAATTAGAAAAAGTATGAACTTAAAAAAAAATTTAGGTCATTTTATGGGATATCCTGTAATTAAAGAGGGGGGCCCCAAAGGCTAATTTGCCACCGGTCCTACCTAACGTTACATCCCTGGCAGCATAGAATATGTTGAAATAAGCAGTATTTGTACCCTGGTGGTAGTAGCTGTGTTTCAATAAAATGCGTCACCTGCTTCTGTGTATAAAAAGGGTTTTGTAAACATGGTTGATTTTTTATTACGGAAGTAGGAACTGATAAATTTTGCACCACTCAGCTAAAATAATTTATGCGACTGATCTGGTTGAAATTGGCATTCACCCACGTTTGACATTGGAGAGGCACTGACAGTAAAGATTGCAAAAATTATCAATGCTACTTTATGAACGTAAAGAAGACGCTAGAAACACCCTATGCAAGTCCCAAGAGGTTTCAGGCATGACCTAAAGTAACACTGGTCATGCTTTTCATTTAACTTTTTAACTAATACTCGGTGGAATTAGTTTGGTGCTTGTTTGTCGGTGGAGGTGATATCACTACTTTTTGCTCAGTGCATGGGTTTGGCTTGGTACATTATATGCAGAAAACTTGGTAGGCTCTTTCACCAGTGTGGGTTTTGTTTCCGATTAAATTCTAACCCCTGACCAAACCTTGTTATAACACTCAACTATGGATAGGCCTACGATGACTAATGGAACAAATTTTATCATATAGTAAAGTGAATGGTTTTTTCTAGTTGCCGTGAAAATGTACATTACTTTTTTTACAGCATTTCTCTTCTCAAAATGCTGTTTAATCTAGAGAAATTAAATTGAAGATATCCTTCCATGTCGCTACCTACTGCGCAGCTTACTGCTCAGCCTCCTCATATATAACCGAAGCGGAGCAGTGTCGCTCACCTTTTCTTCTCTACAACGCACGCTGTTTACCATCGCTCCCCAGGATACACGATTCCCGGTTACCAGGCAATCGTCTACCGATTCCCGATTACCCATTCTCGATTGCCTGGATAATGAAACCTCGGGTAAAGGGTACTCCCAAGGACGGACCATCACTTCGCCCTTCTCGCTCGGCCTCCCTAGTTCCCTTGGCGCAACCAGCTCCAAGTATTGTTGAGGTTTTGGAACTCATGGCAGAACACGAACCCCTAGATTCCCAGTTGCCATTGGAGAATCCGTTCCTGTCCGAACTCTTGGTTACCCCTCAACCTCACGACACAGTTACCTCATCTCCGGATCCTTGCAGCCAACTCGCTCCAAAACAGGATCTGCGATCCTTCAGTGAAGAACTCGCTTGTGCAAAGGAATCATATGCTAGACTCAAGCTACAAGTAAAGAATCGAAAGTCTGCTGCCAAGGCAGCATTCTCCTCTGCAGGGTTACTACCTCTGGACCTGTCATCACGCTCGTCACAAAGCATTCGATCCGCTCCACCATGTGCTAGCGGTCCGCTTTCTAGTTCACAAGTCCATTGTCTCATGGATTCTTCTCTTTGCTCCTTCAAGTGTAAGCTACCTCCGGTTTCCGATTGCACTGCAGCATGGGTGGCCAACGTTCCAAAGCATCAACGCGTCGATGACGCCGGCCCCTCCCATAGGACTACCAATCCCCTACCACCTGCGGGTGTCCTCATTACGGTTACCGATCCCATCAAAGACCCTCCTTCTCTGGATGACGCATTTCGTGAATTGCGAGCTGCCTCACAGGCGGATGTCCCTACTACTCACCGGATCCGTCCCTACAAGAACAAGGATCCCCCTTTCTGGGCGATCCCGATCCCTCCGATATTCCCTTACCTGAGCTACTTAAAACTGTGGAGGGAATCGTCCGTGATTGCTTTTTGTACAAGCCTAGCACAACTCCCGATTCTGCCCGAAAGAATCGAGGACTTGCGATGGGATACGGATTCGGTCTCCAGGACCAAGTTCCTCATCAGCCACCATTGCTATGAAATGGCGGTATCCTCCTGGGGAATGGCACGCCCCTCGAGTTGGACAAGGAACCACCACCTCCTAGACCGGTCCGTGGAACCTTTTTCTACCGTCCCATCGGAGAGGGGACTGCCAATCCCCGCAATTTCGACACTTACCCAGAATCAGAATTTCTCACAGCTGATACGAAACTCGATTTCGGTTCAGCATTATTTCTTCACCGCCGAGTCGCGGTTCGCGTTTTACGAGACAATGACCTTCTCCTTCGCCTTGGATTGCGAGCTGCCGCACAGGCGGATATCCTTAGTACAGCTGCCAACGCCCTCTGTGAACGTCTCTACACCGATCCACCAGATGACACACGACAACTAGGGTTCCTCATCAACCAGGAGTTCAAGAAGAGCTGCTTTGCTACTTACCATGCCATGAACTGGTTTACCAGGGCACTGTTCAATTCTACACTTCTTTTACGTGAAGTTGCTTTCAACACCTCCCCAAATCTTCGCGATTCCACCCACCACCTCCTCCGAAACCAGCCAATACATGAGTCCGATGCCTCTTTCGTGGCCTAATTCCCAAGGTCGTGCCCCACCTGGATGTCTCCCGGAAACCGCGACCCAATAGGAACCGATCCCTTCACCGACAACGATCCTCGGTTACTCCTCGGTCTGATCCCCCCCAAGGAAGACAGGGGTGCGAAAAAGAATTCATTCATACCCCGGTTCCCGCTTCACCATCCTCATCGCCCTTTCCGTCACGATCCCAGGGCCGTGGTCGAGCACGTTCCCTGGGACAATCCTCTAACCCCGATAAGCGTCAAGACAATCACCATCCCGATTCCATTCTCGAAAACGCAACACTTATTGACATTCTCTCACCCCCGCAAGTTGTGGGGGGATGCCTTCGTTTTTATGCCAAAGCTTGGCAAAAAGTGACATCCGACCCTGTGATCCTATCTATTGTTTTGAACGGTTTCAAACCAAAGTTCTCGATTCCTCCCCCACTGCGAAGTCCACCGTGGGAATCAGAGTCGACTGCTCCTACCACATTACGCGCCGAAATTCTTCTGTTACATCAAAAAGCTGCAATTCGTCTCGTACCACCGCCAATCATCCCCGGGTTTTACAGCAGCATTTTTCTCTGCGTAAAGAAATCGGGCAGTTCACGCCTCATCTTCAACGTTCAACCACTCAATCAGTTTATCACGAACCCTCATTTTCAAATGGAAACAGTCTCATCAATACGGGATTCCCTACTCCCCGGCGACTGGACAGTTTCATTGGACCTGGCCGACGCTTACCTTCACATTCCCCTTCATGCCTCTGTCCACCACCTATTTCGTTTTCTTCACGACGGAGCCGTCTACGAATTTCTCTGCCTTCCGTTTGGCTTAAACGCCGCTTCCGGATCTTTACTCTGGTATTACGTCCAGTACTCACACACTCGCAACAACAAGGCGTTCGCATCCGTGCCTTCCTCGACGATTGCCTTCTACCTCATTCCAATCCCACGATCCTTCCCAACAATGTTCGCATCGTCGTACTGGGACTAGGCATTAACTTCGTCAAATAAAGCCTGCAACTTGCCCAGTCCTTCGTCTTCCTCGGAGTATTCTTCGATCTCAACCAGGCAGCAGTCATGCCGTCCCTGGAAAGGATAGAGGCCCACCTTTCTGCCCAACGGACCTTCCTTCGCCAGTCTCTTCACACCATTTGTGACCTTGCCTCAGTCATCGGTATCATCAATTCGTTTGCAGACCTAGTCCCATACGGCAGATGGATGGCCGACCACTTCACCATTACCGATTAGCTCAATGGGGCAACCCACGACAAGCCATGTCTTTGCCACCTCGAGGGATCAATCCCTCCTTCCCATTCGACACGATTCATTGGTGGATGGACATCACCAACCTAACTCCCGCTCCACATTCCCGGCAACCTGAACGTGATTGCCGATACCCTGTCATCACCTATCCCACCAGCCAGCGAATGGACACTTCACCAGGCCATTTGCACCCGCCTGTTCAATATCAGTTCTGCGCTCGTCCGATGCTGGATCTCTTCGCCACCAGGCTCAATACCAGACTTCCCCTCTTTGTTAGTCCACTTCCCGATCCCCGGGCATGGGCAGTGGACGCCCTCACTCTCAATTGGAATCTCCTGTTAGCTTACGCCTTTCCCCCTCCGCGACTACTACCACTAGTGCTCCACAAAATCGCCAACTTCTACGGCCGGTTCCTGCTCATAGCCCCGGAATGGCCAGTGGTAGCTTGGTTCCCATTACTCCTGGATCTCCTCATCGATCTACCTCGATCATTACCATTAATACTGAATCTACTCTCTCAAGCCATGGGTTCGGTCCCTCATCCGAACCCTCAAGCACTTCGGCTTCACGGGTGGCTACTATCGTCCAACTCCTTCGAACGTCAGGCATTTTTGAAGACGAGGCCATCTGCATTGCCTCTCGTGCCGTCCGCACCTCTACCAACAAACTTTATGACAGCTACTGGCGACGCTGGCTTAATGGGTGTATCAAAGAACAAGTTAATCCTGTCGACCCCCATGCCTAAATTACTCAGATTCCTGACGTCAGTATTCAAGAGCGGTTTACGAGGATCCACGATCCTCGTTTACCGATCCGCCCTGCTGCTTTCAGGGCTGCAGGAAAGACTGATCTTCTTATCAATTACCGAATCTCCTCTTTAATCCATTCTTTTCAAATGGATATACCACAGTTACGCCGACAGTTTCTTGATTGGGACCTCTCCATTGTCCTATCTGCCTTACTATCACCTCCCTATGAGCCCATGGGACCTTCTCAACTTAGCCATCTCACCAGGAAAACTGTGTTCCTTGTGGCCCTGGGTGCTTGTCTTGAAGACGAGGCCATCTGGCCTAGAAGCGTGCTTGTTTCACCGCTTATCAAAAAACGACCTTGGGCCAGAACATTGCCTCTCGTGCTGTCCGCACCTCTACCAACAAACTTTATGACAGCTACTGGCGACGCTGGCTTCATGGGTGTATCAAAGAACAAGTTAATCCTGTCGACCCCCCATGCCTAAATTACTCAGATTCCTGACGTCAGTATTCAAGAGCGGTTTACGAGGATCCACGATCCTCGTTTACCAATCCGCCCTGCTGCTTTCAGGGCTGCAGGAAAGACTGATCTTCTTATCAATTACCGAATCTCCTCTTTAATCCATTCTTTTCAAATGGATATACCACAGTTACGCCGACAGTTTCTTGATTGGGACCTCTCCATTGTCCTATCTGCCTTACTATCACCTCCCTATGAGCCCATGGGACCTTCTCAACTTAGCCATCTCACCAGGAAAACTGTGTTCCTTGTGGCCCTGGGTGCTTGTCTTCGCTGTGAAGAACTCCAGGCTTTATCTGCCACCGCCTCCGATTGTTTCTTTCTAGGTGACTACACCGGTGTTACGCTGACTCCGTGTGCTTCCTTTCGGGCAAAAACACAAAAACCTACAAACAAACTAAGCCTTTCATCATTCCCTCTCTCTAAAATTTTGGGTGACGACCAAGAAAGAGCCTTATGTCCTGTATGAGGAATCCGCTTCTACCTCAAGGCGTCTAATCCAATTCGGAGAGACCGAACCCAGTTGTTCATTCCTATCAACAATAGAACTGGCATAACCTCCACTCGCATGATTGCCACCTGACTCAAGACTGTCATCGTACAGGCTTATGAATCCCTGGATATTAACTGCTCATCGGTCGTGCCATCTCCACTTCCTGGGCACACTGCAGCATTATACAGATTACTGACATCATGCAAGCAGCATCCTGGCGTAATCCATCTGTTTTTACTGCTCATTACCTCCGGGATATGTCTCAACAGGCTGATGGACTTTACCACATTGGACTATTTGTAGCAGCCCAACGTGTACTCTAACCCCTTTGCACACTTCTTTTTTTTGTGTAGGGAACCGGTCGCTACCTAAGGGAACTTGGTCAAATGGCGCCCGCCGCCGTGACGAAGTCTGTAGAATGCTTTAAAAAAGGTAATGAATATTTTCACGGCAACTAGAAACATCAAAATACCAGTGTTACTTGGTTGATTTTGGTTTCTATTGCCCTCCTGTAAATATAAATTACCTTGCTTCCCTCCCTCCTCCCCTCTTGTCGCCATCCAGGCACAATAGGAGTCTGAAAAGGTGAGCGACACTGCTCTGCTTCGGTTATATACGAGGAGGCTGCATAGCCAGTAGCGACACGGAAGGATATCTTCAATTTAATTTCTCTAGATTAAACAGCATTTTGAGAGGAGAAATGCTTTAAAAAAGGTAATGTATATTGTAGGAGGCAATAGAAACCAAAATCAACCAGGTAACACTGGTATTTTGATGTTTTTAATCTACTTAATGTTCTCCTATATGATTTTATATAGAGTTTTTTCTTCCTCTACTTGTACCTGGGAAGTGCCTTGGTCATAGTCTGCATCTACGTGTACACTGTTCTGTCGAGAACGCCACCTTCAACGCCGTCACACGAAAATCTCACTCAGCCGAATGATCCAGAAATTGCCAGCGTCAACAGTTTTGGGACTCTGAAGAAAGCTTACATTCAGCGCGCCCAAACAGCCAGAACTAGCTTCTACCTCCGCGTAGGAGCTCTAGGTAAGTGGTACCAAGTACAGATCCTCTCGAGCAGTGGATTAAAGGAGTCATTATGGCTATTTATATTTGAGTACGTCAAAAAGTGTTAGATGGTAAGGTTTAAGAGAGTTTGAGACTGACCCGCCTGTATAAATATGATAGGGAAAGAATTTCTAGTTTCGCCAATCGCACACAGAGGGAGAGCCCCAGGGGTCCACTTCATACGATCTTCTCACTCTGTCTGTTAGGGAAGAATCCTTTGCACACTTGACTAGCACAGTATCAGTGATATACATTAAATGCCTAATTCAGGGTAGAGTATACCGTAAATCGCTTATAACCAGCCTTCGCAAGGCTACGGTCCAACCCCCTAAATGATTTAAGGTAAGAAATAATCGTGAAATTACCTAGTTAACATCCCTTGGGGGGGGGGGGGGGTGTAATTTGGTTATTTCACGGTTTCTGACCTTAAGGTATTTTAGGTCATTTTTCTACCATACATTGACTAAAAGCTTCATACGTTCAGAGAAATCAATGTTTCATCCGCTTAAATCATGGTTCTTCTGCATCAAAATTAACTAAAAGCACATACATTAGTAAACTAAATAAACTAAACTAATAAACTAAATAGCTAAACAAACAAGAATAAAGGCATTGCGTATGCTACACTGAATGCAGATAGCATACGTACATGAATGATCGCATAAACGCCGAATTATCTGCAACGGAGTTAGGCCTAACACCCTCCCTGGACAGAAGTAAGATTCCAATTATATTTTTGTTAAATTTTAACAGCCCATGGGTATTTAATAATCAATTTACGTATTAGCAACTCTAAAAAGTCCCTGTTGAAACGTGTTGCATTCATTCCTATTAGTTCCATCCGAGTTATCAGAGGGCACCACCCGTTCTATCTGGTAATTTTAGCTCAGTTTTAGAACAAATCTAAAGTGAACCAAATTACAACTAAACTAAATAATAATGATATACAAGCTAGTTTAGTTTAATTTTAGGCTGAAAACTGAGAAGCAATTCCCACATAAACTCGTGGCACCCTCTGTAAACTTAGACGGGACTAATAGGAATGAATCTTAAGACGTTTCAGAAGGGGGTCTCGGTATCACAAATTCTCGTCTCCAACCTCTAATGCCACTCTTATTCTGCCAATAGTAAATGCTTCAAGGGTGAATTTACTACCTAAACTTTCAAGATTACCACCAGAGGGTGACGTCGTCAGTGAACCCATGTTTTCGTTACTGGTCATCGTCGTAGAGATTGAAACCAGTTAGCGTCACTAAGACAAACGAACAGGATCAGGAAGGAGAGAGTAAAATTTGGTAAAAATAGACAAAAAAAATTTATTGCAACTGACAAAATTCTATAAACTGGCTATTTAAACGTTGCAAAGGCACTAACATTTCTGAAAATTAGTTGTTTTACGTAGCTCGACCGAGGGACATAAAGCCTCCCTACTAGCTGACTACTCCCACTACAATTGTTGTCCCCCCCCCCCCCCCCCCCCCCCCCCCCCCCTCCCCCTAAAAACAAAATTTCTGGGGGTGCCGGCCCCTGTTAATGGGGGGGGGGGGGGAGAAGGTGGAGCAGAAACCAATTGCAAAGAAAAAGGGTGAATATAACGAAGTTTTGCAACAGAATGCAGGATAATCTTTTTCAATGTTTTAATGAATTTTTGTCGAAATTTATTTGCGCTTTGGCAATTTCAGAATATGTAGATGTTTTTTCCCCGAGGTTTATTTGTCTTGATGGAGGTCACAGCCCACAGCGCCCCAACCCCCCCCCCCCCCCCCAAACCCCCTTTCCCGACCACTCCCTTGCCCTTGATGAATAAAACAAGCTGTCATCAAATAAATTTCCAAACCTTGGGTTCCCGCTGAAATACTAGATTTTATTTTTATAGTTTTGTGAAGATGTGTGCTTGTTTATTGCTTTTGTCGAAAGAGACGCACCAGGGACAGAATTAACTAGTTCATCTAGAGACCGCCAGTGGTGCAACTTGTGATAATCTGATCAGTGATCATTTCATGCTTTTGGAAAACATTCGGCCATCCTATGATCACTTGGTTAATTTGATATAATCTCATCTTAACATTTAAGATTCTCCATGGGTTTATCTCTGTTGATTTGCTGTTCTTTGACTACGCACCTTACCCAAATCGCACTCAGGGTCATAAATGGAAACTCGCTGTCCATCTTTGTCATCTTGAAAGTGGTCGACATTTTTTTTCGGTCCAAGTCGTACTAATTTGGAATGCCCTTCGTGCAGAGACGGTAAATGCGACATCTGAAGCAGGATTTCGTAGGTTATTGGTTTCTGAACAATTGGACAAATTTCTTTAACGGCCGATTGTGGCATGCACGTAAATACCGTTATTTCACTTTTAACCAGGAACAGAGTAAGTGGTCCCAAGCCCTTCTGTTACCCTTCCACTGTGTGGTAAATTGTATTATTATATTATTAATTTTTGCTAGCGTACATTTTAGGCCTATTTCTCAAATGTAGGCCTAACAACACAAACATAAGCCTCACTATACTGTGTACAACCAAGAGCGAGAGGCATGAATGAGGAGTCTGCAACACAATCTGCTCTTTGTTTTTCTCCGTTCGTACCGGACTTCATGCGGCCAGTCAAACTGGTGTCCGTTTTACTTTTGCGGAAAACTTTCGTTACAAATTTTGTTGCGTAGGATTTTACCCAATAAACGTGTGCAAAATATCCCTTGTGCTGTGAGTAGTCCAAGCGAGTGTCAGTTGCAAGAACTAGCATTTAAACGAACTTAAAACCAGAAAGGCATTTTGTTCTTCGAGCCAAGGCCGACTGGCATAGAAATTGGGTGTCATGCCTCCACACTCTACGCAACTTCTCGCCGTGCCAAAATTAAATCGACCGGCTTGGAGCTTTTCTTCCAGACGACCTTGTTCAAACTGTGAAATACAAAGTGAGAGTTCCAATATGGATGGATATTCCCGTGGCCTGCCAGGGCTGTACTACAACAGCATATCCGACTGGATTGGGCAACATAGCCGCTGAAACCACAACTCGTGCGATTGATTTGTTCTGTTGTCACATTCTGTCAGCTGAGAGTGACACTGACAGTACAAAGAATGCCAGCGTTTCTTCCCGTGCAACACTTTCTCGATACACGAGCATTTCGCTTTTTTTCCAAGCGCTGAGAAATAGCTTAACTGTGGCCGAGTTACAACTTTAAAAATTATTTAAAAATACTTTTATAGATAACGAAACTTGTGGGGATAATCTACGTAATTATTTAAATTATTATTTTGAAAACCGCCGATAGATGTCACGACTCATGAAACAAAGATGCGATTTGCTTGGCCAATTCCTGAACCAGTGAACAGACCTAAAAGGAACGGACCAGTCGTGGTGGCCATTTTGTCTACCCCCCTAATATTGTTGTCGGTCGGGCCGGATAGTTTACTGGCCATGGTCCTGCAGACGTATATGGCATTTATTAGTTCCAGGTGAAACTCGTTCGCAAGTTAATTACCTCATTTACAAGGTCAAAAAAACGAAATGGTTAAACGTATGACGGCACAAGTTTCTTTCATTATCCCACAGAAAATAAGCTGAAGATGACGCAGCAAAACTTGAACGATGCCACGATTTCACTTGAGCGTTTTCCAAATCAAGTCAATGTTGTGCCTTTTGAACAACAGGAAGAGAACTGGGCCAATTTTTTTGAAAACGCTACCATCCCTACTAGCCGTAACCCCACCAATAATTATAAATAAATAAAAGGTTCAACTCTGCTATGAGAAACTATAATATATACCAAGGGGTAGAGGAACATGCTCCCCTTGGTTTATATTATAGTTTCTAGTCAGTTCACTATGACTTTTATCTACGAGGCTGTGTGTCCGTGATAAACATTCTTTGAATACTTGGCCTTCCTATTTACCTAAAGTTTGCTCAGTAAAATTTTGCTAATGCAAATTATAGGCATAATTACTCAACTATAGCCCTAATCACACAAACATAGGCATAATAGCACAATGTAGGCCTAATCTTTCAAATATCAGACCAATCACTCAAATATAGAGCAGCGGTAATAACGCCAATTTGGCTACAAGACATCATCTGGAGAGATAGCTACAAGGGGCACTAGATTAAAATGGAGGTAAAAACAATGGCACTTCTAGTCAAGCCAGTGATGTGAGAGTGGATTTATTACGCCGAAAAACGTGTTTTCCGATCCCTTATGCTGCGAGGTTGCAATCAGTAAAGAAAGATTCCATTTGCTAAAAATTTCAGCAACTGCCAACAAATAGAAAACAAAATCGCACGTTTTATGCCCAAGAAATCCGCTCTAACAGCAATGGCTTCAGTAAGACTCCTTTTTTTTTCCCCTCGATATTTATTCAGTGCCCCTGGCAGCTAACCCAATTACTGGTTGCAGCATAGAGTTATATATAAATCAAGTTTTCACTGCTCTATAGGCTTAATCACTCAATTATAGGGCTAATCACACAAATGTACCATTAAACCACATATACAGACCTAATTACACACGGTACCATATAGTACAGGCCCAATATACTACTGATAACACTCCCTAGCATGTTGGGAAAAAGTAGTACTGCTTTTTTCAGCAAGCAGGATGCAAATAAAATGGGTATGGTATTTAACTTGCAGGATGATTATGAATCTAAAAGTATTCTAACAGCTTTCCCATAAGTAAATTTCCTTACTTGATTGTGTGAAATGTTGACAGCGCCTTGCTTTGTTTTTGTGTGCAGGTGTATTAAAAAAAAAACAAGAATGGAAAAAAAAAGTGTATTGTCACTAATATTTTTTTTTTACTAGTGAACCTAACATTACCACTTACTGCAACCAGCCACTTATAAATGCATAAGTAATGTAGTAGCCATGCTGTAAATCTCGCTTCATACGCCAATGTAGTCACAAGATCTTCTGGGAAAGAAGCTGCTGTGGGTTCATTTCCCAGCTACAGCCAGTAGCACCTTTTCTGTACATTGACCACATTGAAACAAAGTTTTGAATCGCTAGATGGTCGCCATCTAGTGACAGTGATATCGTTAACTTTTACCGCTTGCTCTCTGGTGCACGTGGGCCCATCAACTTTACATTCAATAATTAAGGAAGCATGCAGCTTATTTGTTGTGTAAAAAGAAATTTCTTTGCGCATTTCTTCGCTTGATGAAAGTGCTACACAGAACTAAATAATGGTAGACGGCGCTAGATGCTGCACCTTTAATTACCTGAAACGAGAGTGAACTGGCATTGAGCTAGGAGGTGAGAAATGCAATTTCTGCGACAGTTGGTGTTGGCTTGAAGAAACTCTTTACTCGCTTCAAGGTCGTTTCTGAACTGTAGCTGCTTGGAGCAGTCATAGCATAACAAATGCAAAAGGCATGAAATTGGACAAATGAATATAACGATCACTCAATATCAATTAGCTCTCACCCATAATGATCTCTAGACAGACTGTTTCGCCTTTGTTTGGGCTCGTCAATAGAGAATACATTGTGGACGAGAGCTAGGCTACGCTTGCTAGGGCAAATGACAAGAGCGAAACGAATACGGTTTCAGCAAGCGAAAGAGCAGAAACGTCTGCTTGTTTAGGGCTTCATTCTACTGAATGGTTAACACCCAGGCCTAGGACAATTTTTACCAACTGATCATTGATTTTTAAATGATCAATTGGTAAAAAATTATCCTAGGCCTGGGTGTCAACCATTCAGTAGAATGGAGCTCCAAACAAGCAGACGTTTCTGCTATTTCGCTTGGTGAAACCGTATTCGTTTCGCTCTTGACGATCACTCGTTCGACATCTGGTCTTATGGGGGACGGCCCAGAACAACAGATAAAACAAAGATTAACAGGATCATGGACACGACAGCGTTAGGCCCTGAAGGTCCTACTTTATCCCTCTACTGCTACAATTAAAAAGCTGCTATAAATGAAAATTCAAGTTGAAATTCCATTAAAAGTGTGTACATTTCGCTGATCCAAACAGCAGTATTTACAACCGAAAAACGACAGAAAATGATGGTATTCAGATCAGTGAAACGTCACACATTTGATCTGCAGAACTTTTGGCTTTTATGAAACTTGATCGGCTGTGTGGTTTTCAGTTTGGCTTGTAAATAAATAAACACTGGTAAGGTTTGTTTTCCTTGTAGAATATGCTCCAATGCGAGTTCTCGTCACCTTTTCAAACTCATATGACTTATTCCAGTTTTAACTTTGTTTTCTCTTTTTTCAGTCTTTGGCCTTGCCACGTTAATTTATACTGGTCTAGAAATAGCGGTTCACACAACGGTCAATGTTCCTTGTGTCGACGAAATTGCATTCGTCCATCCCATACTCCAAGCCATCTTTACTTTTTTGCAGATGCATTTTCTATTTGTAAACTCTCAGGTTAGTAAAAGTATTTATTTTGTGGTTAGCAATATCAAACCAAATAATGGCGAATGGTTATCACCTCACCACTTAAAGAGGTCTGCCAGCCTACCAGTGAATGCGAAAAGTCCAATTCTGGATCCATATTAGGGCGAGAGCACATCAGTTTCCGTTTTGCAGTAAAGCCTAACCACACGAGTGTACTGTTAAGACGTGGTTAGGCTTTGTTCCAAAGTAGAGACTACCGGCCCTCCTGTTTGCTTGTTGGCTGGCAGACCTCTAAAACAATCTCACACGAGATAGTAATCTGGTAGTTTTGGAGGTCTGTCATGCTCCGAACTGAAGCCATGGTATTCAGAGGTAAGAAAAACAATTTTGCTAGGTAATTCCAATTAGAAATTCCTACCATCTTTCACGCGAGCACGAGGCATCACATGGCAATCTTTTTTCAAAAAATGCCAGAGGAGTTCAGGCTCTTGTACTAACTATCAGGCTACCTTGTTCCATCCAGTTATCTCGTACCCACGACCTGACCCGGCCCAACCCAACATCCGCCACCATAAAGAAAAAAAAAAAAAAAGTTTCCAAATAGATGCAAGGGATATCAAGTTCAATCTCTTTTAAGTCGAGAGGATACCAGCATTATCCTCTCACTTGCATGATGCAGAAGAAAAAATCGGAGGCACACGTTTAATATTTCAAGGAATGCTGCGAAACATTAAAATAGTAACCTCTTCCATACCATAGTGTAAGCCTCTTTAGTAAGGGAAAAACCCAATACCAGTGAGGGCAAGCAGGCTTATGGATGGTAAAGCAAGCAAGGCACATAACAGCTTGGTCTTTAAATTGAAAAGGTGCCAGATGGAATAATGAAACTGACCTATGGTATACGCTCAAGGAATATTCTGCTTTTTGTGTTTTTTTCTCTGCATTTCTACCAGTCTGGTACATCACGCATTCAGATGGAATAATTAACGCGTGTCAGTCCAGGCCGTGTTATTCCACGCCAGCCGCTTGTAAAAATCACTATACGCATGCAAACTGCGTAATTTCAGAGTTTGGCAAGTGGAATATATGTCCCATCGCATCTTGTAGGACTATTAAAAATAGCAAGGGACATCACTAATCAGAATATGTACGCTTGCAATGTAGCTGCAACACAAATTAATAACAATGACAACCATTCTTTGCTAGAGATATTGTGATGCTTAATTGCTCCGTCTACATGTTATACCGTCCACATGTCCTCTTTTGGTTAAAGTTGTAAGAGCGTCTAATTTTTCGTGGCTATCACTGTGAAGCGGGTATAAAATTACATTTTTAATTGCCGATGACATTACCTGTCTTTTATTGCTAGCAATTCCCTCCTTTTGGAGGCTCAATCCCAAGTGAAGAAAAGTTGGCTTCCCTGTCGGGCTTGCAGCTCCCTTTCGCTGCGCATGCTCCAGCGCAGGCCTCAGTATATAAACGCTCGACTCTGAGCATTCATCATCTTTCTTCCTAGGGCGTCACGTCGTGTGGTTGCTCTTCTGGCTCTCCTGATTCTCCAGCTATACGGTCCCCTTTGGTGTGTTTCGTCGGTTACTTCTGGTGTCAACGTGGCCTCCTTGGAACCGTTATGTCCATCTTTTAGGCAATAGATTTCCCTGTACATCAAGATAGTGGCCCTCGGTTCCCACCGACAGTCCGTTAGCTACTCAACCTTCAGACTCTACGGTTGCCTTTCTTCATGGCCTCTGCGGACCCACCGGTCCCTGTCACTGACTGCGTTCGGGTGCCCTTACGATCGTGCACCAAAGCACGGGTAACCGGCGTCCGGCTACAGGGCGACCGTGCACCCACCTACTTCGCAGTCGTTGTAATAACTGTACACCAGTCCCTACAGAAGACCGTCCTTCGCCCCTTGGGCCCCCCCCTTTGACCCGAAATTTTCGGTTCTACTATCACAGTTCCATCGTTGATATTTCTCTTCGTCCACATGCTTTTCCGTCCAAGTACTGCAGCACAGGCAACCAGGTGACTGGGTAACTAGCGACTGGACGCCTACCTACTTCTACATGCGGTCATTTGGAGCTTGGTAACCGGGATTGAAGACCCAGCTTCATGACACGCAGTTAGCCACAGCCTGCTGTCCTCCATTCACCGCCCGACCTGCTCGCCTGCCTGACCTACAACCAACAAAGGTTCACCACCCGACCTCCAGCGTGTCATGTGTACCTTCGCTGGCCCAGGACCCCTCCTCTCTGCGAACCAGTCGGTCCACATCTTCCAAGTCAAGATTTTCTGCCCACGGTCCCCTTAGTCCGCGGTTTCCCAAGAAGCACCAGCTGCGCCTATTGAGGGCATCCATGAAGCCGCAGTATCAGCGCTGAGCATTCACTGCGCTACCGGCCAGGTAACTGCTACGTACCGACGGCCTCGTTTCCCCCCTTTCAAAAACACCAACAGTTCTGAATTCTGTTGTTCATCATACACCTCTTCTCCCGCAAGGACCGGAGGGGGGGGGGGAGCAACGGTCCTGGAGCTCGGACCCAGGCCCACGACCGGGCCTGGTGCCTCTCCTCTTTTCTGTATGCCGCCTTCTTCCACAACAACGGTTCCTGTCTATGGTTCCCTTAGGCGCTTGTTCACGGTTCCTCCAGTCCCACCTTCTCGGCCACCTTCAGTGTCTACCTCGTCTACGGTCACCATCTCCGTCTCATAGCACAATTCATGCCACCCTCCTTATGCATACTGTTCGTGCCACCCTCGGTCCGCACACCTTCGTCCTATTTACTACAAACATTGCGTCTCTTTGAATGTCCACTCAGCCATTTCCCACTGCCACGACTCGGAAGAATAACGACAGACTTGAACTATTAACTCTTTTGGGCAGAGGCTTCAGTTCTCGAAATCCTGAAGTGCGTTCCCTCGAAGGTTCCAATTCATCCCGTACAAACGAAATCTATCACCATCAGACTATCATCAAGACCCCACCAGCAGCAGTCTTTTGACTCCAGGTCCGGCCTCTGGTTCCCCGTGGTCCCCAATTCCAGCAGCTGCCATCGGTCCCTCTTTTCCCTCCATGGTACCACCACAAACGGTTCCGCTTGCAAGCGATCCTACAGTGCCAACGGATACCGGTTCACGGTCACTGCCCAACACCGATCCTCTCGTAAACGCATGGTCAACTGCTATACACGTATAGTGTCTGGCAATCCTTGTACCAGTTTTCTTTTTTCTTCCATGGCTACTTCCCTACTACACACCATCTTTTCTGTTCAGCTTCCATGCACAAACTGTCGGCACAAGTCGCAGGGATGGCTCTCGGTTCCAGGCCTTACCTCGATTTTCACTTTTCCAGTAATCTTTGGACCTCTCTACCACGGCATTGAGGAACTGGTCACCCACCACAGTCACACCTTTCTTCTGATTTTCTGAACTGCGGCCGACGAACACCGACAATGCGCCAGTCCCCAGACACCTTCAACAGGCGTCTAATTTGACCTACTATGGTACCGGTTCCTCTGTAGTCTTCCAGTTCTTCGCATTCTTCCTACATCAAACTGTTCTACGAGAACGAAGGAAGATGACCAACGATAAAGTTGGGAAGGCCTACACGCCTACTACTCTCCCCCATTACCACGCCGGTCCCTCGTTCCGTCAATGGCAGCAGTTCCAGTTAAGAAGTTTTCTCCTCACGATACCCTGCTCCTAGTCAACGCATGCCTTCCAGTGACTACCACCGTGTCTAGACCTGCCCATACAACGATCTACTTGAGGCTATGTGTCTTTGGCATTTCTCTTAAGCACTCAGCTCATTCCTCAGACCCAGAACTCGACCGTCTTCCCTTCTAGACTACACTTGTGTCTCCGTCCCTGACGTTCTCCTAGTTCCCGGTTCCATCATACACCGGGCACTGTGCGGAGTTCCAGTCTTTTCCTACAAGATGGTCCCTGCTTTGGAACGACGGTCGGTTCACTGAATCCGAGAATTCCTAGATCCTAGATTCAGTGTCGCCGGCTCGCAGCACGGATACTCGTCAACCTTGGTCCCGCCACCATTTTGATGAGGTCTGGTAACAATAAAAGACAGGTAACGTATATTTTCACCAACAATTAAAACGTATAACTTGCCAGGGGCACCTGGTTTAAGTTTGTTTTTATTGCTAAATGAAAATATACATTACCGTTACCCGTCTGGGCTCCCCTCTCGACACCAAGGTTGTTTAAGAGAGGAAGAAAGACGATGAATGCTCCGAGTCGAGCGTTTATATACCGAGGTCTACGCTGGCGCATGCGCAGTGAAGGGGAGCTGCGAACCTGGCAGGAAAGCCAACTTTTCATCGCTACGGATTGAGCCTCCAAAAGGAGGGAATTGCTAACAATAAAAGACAGGTAATGTATATTTTTATTCAGGCAATAAAAACAAACTTCAACCAGGTGCCCCTGGTAAGTTATAGTTTTCAGTCTTATCCGATTAGCCATGGGCTCACAAATAAACCAAAGTGTGTTTCAGCACTAAGGTCTGTGCCATTTATCAAGCAGCGTCCTTGGTCACCTTATGATACCATGAGAAACAAGCTAAAACGAGCATGACGGTAACGACTAAACCATTACATGACAGTTGAAGCTGTGTGTGTTGGTAATTTTTAATAACGTAGGAGTTGTTGATGAACCCACAATGGAAACTAAAGAATCTGTTCTTTATTTATTCCCACTTCGAGCACTGAGAATACTATTCTTAATTGTACTACCAGAGAACATCATCTCTTCCTGGACTAATAATGAAATTGGGCAGATATACATGCGCAAACAGTTTTTCAAATATATAAACTTGCTATGTTTTAAATTAAAAGATTGTATGTTTTAACAATAATTGTAATGTTGAATAATTTTGATAGTTGATGAATCGTAATTCAGAATAATAAATAGTTTGTAGAATTTGGTTTTACTTTTTATGACTGACAATAATGCTGACAGAACACTAGTCATTGCAGAAAAATTAGCTGAAACAAGTTTTTATTACATTTTGAGATGTAAACTGAAAACAATTTTAAGATTTTTTAAGTAAAAAAAAAATACTGCATATTGATTTGTCAACAGTGGTTTCTATGTCTATTGTAGGTTGTAATAGAAGCTTCAGGTGTTGTAGCACGCTTAGGCTTCATGCACCTTGTTGCCACTAACTTGGGAGTTTGGATCCGAATGGTGGCAATGGATGGTGCTTTGGAAGAAGCAAGATTTATATCCTCCAACAGATCTCTTTCTGTAACCACTCCAGCCACTCCTGCTGCTTTGACTGCAGCAGAAACGTCTGAAGAATCAAGCACTAGCTTTGGTAAGTAAGTGGTTTGAACTGCTTGTCTTAGCTGCAAATACGGTAAGAAATT
>JAHWFP010108957.1:33064-48847 GCA_023313725.1 Lithobius niger | reverse complement strand
AGTATCAGGGTTATCAAACCTAAGGTCATTAAGATAATTTAAAAAAAGCAGTGGGTCCAGGACAGAGCCCTGGGGTACCCCACAGGGAACTGTTTTGAGTGACGAGAAAGAATTTCCAATATGTACCCTTTGGACACGGTTACTAAGGAAGACAGAGATCCAATCTCTAAGTTTACCCAAAATCCCACAGTAAGTGACTTTAAGTAGAAGTTTAAGGTGAACGACAGAATCGAAGGCTTTCTTAAAGTCGAAATAAATATTGTCGGATTTAACACCAAGATCGAGGTCACTAGACCAACGGTCAAGGACAAGCAACAACTGGTGCGTCACTGATCGCATCGGCATGAAACCAAACTGGTCATCATGGATAAGCGAGTGGTCATTAAAAATATGTACAAGTGTATCTCAGACAATGGATTCCATGAGTTTGCATGCAGTACATGTTAAAGCAGTTGGCCTATAGTTAATAGGGTCCGACGCAGAACCTTTCTTGAAAATAGGAACGATATCTGCCTGACACCAAATTTTTGGAACTTTACTCCCACAAAAGGAAAGGTCGAAAAGCCTAGAGAGTGGGTAGCTGACCTCCAAAACTAAATTTTTAAAGAGAAAGGCTGACAAGCCATCAGGACCAAGTAATTTACTTGGATAAAGTTTTTTAATGGCGGCAGCTACAGCTGATTGGTGAAATGAGATAGAGGAACATGATGCAGTCAAAAAAGGCGAGCCGCCGACAAATGTCGGTCATCATTGTCGATGATAAAATTTGCGGCGAAGATCTCACTAAATTTCTCTGCCTTACCGCTATCATCAGTGATAAATCAGTAACCACTTTTAGTAGTAGCGGGTATGTGGTGTGGCGGTTATATGCTGATAGTGTTTTATTAATGATGACAGATTTCCCTCGCGGGTAACCCTCGAGTCGCGGGAACAAAATCAAGCCTCCGTGGAATCCGAATATTATTTGCGCACCAGTGCATAAGCTACATGGTTGGCCCTGCAAGGATTTAATTTAAGGCTTCTCCAACGTTTCTACTTTTTAATACGAAGTTTGTTTAAGTGGTTGGATAGACTTTTTTCCCCCGTGTGCTGGGTCGAGACTGTAACAACAATGTCCAATGTGGTTCTGTAAAATGGTCAGGTCCCCTATTGTCAGCGTTTAGGTCCTCTTTATTTTTATTGACGCCTGCTGTTGTGTGGAATGGATTACCCCTAAAGTGTAATTTATGTTTTGACGCTCGCTATTTACGTGACGTGTGTAGCTTGAAAATGAGTAGTCTTCCGTATGGAAACGTCGCTTTTTGTGTGTATTTTTTGTGCACCATTCTGGCTTGCTATCATTTTATTGGTACTTGTACATTTATATATCCCACATCAAATTTTGAAATTGATACTTAAAATTATATCTAAAACCACGGGTATCATGTTTTTCAGTTGGAGGTTTGTAGACCAGTGATACGCCAATTTCGCAAAATGCATCAACTTCATGCTTCACGGCTTCTTTTATTTTTAAATTTTACTTTGTACCATTTACTATTTGAATAACGTTTAAAGGGACAGCCATGTTGTTGTTTAGCCACCACCGAGGGTGGAAATTACGTTATGGCTAAACATGATGTAATGCAGGGCCGCTGTCATTAACGTTAAATATTGCGCAATATTTGGCAGGATTCACAAAGTTCAATCTTCAGGCTTTATTCCCTTCCTTCCTTACTGATCGGCTCTAGGCTACCTTCTCTCGAGCACCTCACCCACAAGCAACCCTCTCGAATGTCATTCCATTCGCAGTCGCCACTTGGCCAGTAGACCTTACAAACTACTCGCCATTTCAGAATTTATGCTCGCTACTACATACCAAAAACATCTTGCACAATGCATGGTTTCTCTAATTTATGCATTTATAGAGTTGTAAAATTTTCCTTTACCCTAGTACTGTTGCAGAAAAGGCTGTTGTGTAGCCCTTGTAAACCTGAGCATAACGCCGCAAACCGTTCGTCTCTACCTTATACGGTTCCCGAGATATCGCTATTTGAGCGTAACTGTGTATTGCTAGTCGCCGTTTTGGCGAGTAGAGCTAAATTCCAAGTCGCCAACTGTTGATTTTCATTCGCCAAATGGCGAGTGGCGACCGACATTGGAGAGGGTTGCCCACAAATAATATCGCAGCACGTCTTCACATGTAGGCAGCACATTGTCCGAGATCTCCTTCGGACTGCGTAACGGAGGGCACCTAACTTTCTTCCTGGTTGAAATTTTATGGGGAACTGACGAAGATAAAACCATTCACAACAAAGTTGAAAAATGTGGCAATGACGAAATGTTTGGCATACATAATAGATAAAATGTTTCCTACTTCGAACATTGTGACATAGTTTGAGTACTCGTCTTGACACACGCGACTGAGACAGCACACTTTTTCCAGCTGTGACGGATTTACCTCAGCACGGCCACGATTATAATGGATGCTGGTAAAGTGAGGAAATCGAGGAAATCTGCTGGCAATGCTGGAGGAAATCAAACTCGTGATTTTACAGATTGGCAACATAGTGCGATTTCAGAGTATCAGCAGATCTGAACTTGTCACGTTTAAGTTCCGTTTTATTATTTACTTCATTCATGTAAAGGGTAAAAAAATTTCCTCGTTGATAAAATCGACCTGCAACTATTACAGAACTGACAGTGAATATGATTTATGCGTTCCCAGAAAAAAGGAAGTTTTAATTTACTGGAGGCCTCTACCGTAGTTGTGTCAGTGCAAGTGGTAATGCCAGCTATGCAATATTTCTGCTTGTCAAGAGTAGGAGCAGATCATTTTTTTGTGACACGATGACTAGAAAGTTAGTTGACCTGAGACCAGGGAACCCGGAGTGATCCATTGATCCAAATGACCCGGGAACTGGTCCAACTTGGCGAATCGTAACGAAACCCACTTGTGTTCAAATTTAAAATCCACTCAGACATACAGTGGTAACAGCAACAACCTAATTAATTTAAGCAGAGTAGATGGCTTGTTTAAATTGTTGCAGAATTTCTCGACCAAAACCCTAGTAGGTCCTACCAGTATTTTCTTTAAAAATTATATATTTCGTAATAGCGTTCAATACTTTTCTGGACCCGAGGCTGACCTTTCCACACTTGAATCCGACTTGAGTCCAGACCCGACCCCGAAGTGCTGCTCGAAGTTGGGACTTGAGATGCCGACCCTGGCCCCGTGTTTCAGTGTGAAGAGGGTCGGAGCGCGAGCCCGTACTTTAGGCGAATGTTTTGGCTCTTGGTGTGCTGATAAGCAATAGCGAGATAGAGGGAAAGCAGGAGGAGGAGACAGGAGAGGGAGGAGAGAAGTCTACAACGATGGTGCCGACGCAATATCGGAGTTTAGTATGGAAAGGAGTAAGGAAAAATGGTGTTGGGTTTTGCCTGTGGGCACAAGCCGGGAGCTTGGATCCCGAACACTGTGTTCGGGGTCCAGTGTGGGAGCGGTTAAACACCAAACTGCCTGGTTGGTCCCAGTCTGGATGGCACAGTGACGCCCATTCTGCTGCGATGTTTCCTGGCGATGTATATTATATAAATGCGGTGAGAGTATCCCCCTCTTTGTATTCACCGCTTGTCCCAAGGTCATCTGGGATAGAAGCGGTGTGATAAGTGTCCAGGCTCCAGGCCAGTTGATGTCTCATTGCCAGAATATTATTTTACCAGATCAGTGCTAACAGGCATTTACTCACCTGAGCGCACGAAAACTGACATGTAGTCGTAAAGCCAGGCTCTCAGTTTCTACCCCAGTCAACTTCAGCTTCAGAAACGAAACTCCTTCCTGACCGCGGGGTCATTTAAACGCTACTGCTTGCGACTTTACTTTACACGTGTTTGGACTAATCGCAGCGTGACTGATATTTTAAAAATACATGGTTTATTATGTCGGGAACATCTACACAGCCTAATTTTTGAAATACGTTTTCCACAGAAGTAAACAAGTGGCTGCAGTGACTATCTAGTCGCAATCGCCTCAGCATTTTCGCCACTTTTTCAACGAAAATGTTGAGGCGCGCACCTCTATCACGCACTGCAACAGTGATCTCTATTACATAATCTAAAAGTAGTAACCATCACAATTGCCGGTTAAAAATGCGTTAGCTTTAGGCGAGATTTTCATGTGCCGTTTTAATTTCCTAAGTAGCAGCAAACGGAGAGTTGGTTCGAGAGGAGGCCTATTTATTTATGCAACACGGTGTCGAGGTTTTGTTTAAGTGAAGCTAATGTGAGTCGTTAACGAAATCCTTTCGTTTTTTTTACGGTTGTATATCTTCCTGTAGTGGTTAAATGCGACGATCAAATGTTATTATTTCATTGAATTATGTTGAGGAAGCCTGTTAGCTGTAAGGAAGCATCAATGTTTTAATTTGCCGTGTTTTAACCTAATTTTTGGATGCAAAGACGAACTGTGAAAACAATTTGTCTCTAGCTGGTGTACCATTCCGGAGTTGAAAAAGCCCACGGATGGATGGACTGACAGACGGACAAAGTCTTTGCTAGTCTTCCCGGGCGTTTCAACTGACAGAAGACTAAGGCTGCGTTTACAATATAAAAGCTTGTGCGTGAGCGTGGCGCTCGACACGCACACCAGTTCATGAGCAAAGCAGTGCGCGCGGACAATCGGCTTGGCTCACTCGTGGTATCGTCACGCTAAAGCAAACGCCCTTTCATTTACAATTCAAACGCGTGAGCAGGCGCCGATACTCCGTTCCAACTATATGCTGTTTCACGACTTCCCTCTTCTATAGCACCAAGATTCGATGCCATACGGGTCAAGGTCACTGTAGTTGATATCTGGCCGTTTATTTTGAGCATTCAACCTTTTAGCACACCACGTTTTCCTTTCTTATGGCACCGATCGGCGCCGATGGAATCCGTTGATGCCGCCATTTTTTTTATCCCAGCATGCAACAAGTAAGCGTGCGAGCGTCGCTTGGCGCTCACCTATCTAGGTCCAGTAGATATTCGCGTGTCGCTTGAAAATAGCAAAATGCGCGCGTTTGCCCACATGCTCTACAATTGTAAATGGTCGCGCTTAAGCGTTGAACATGGGAAAAACTAGTTTCACGCGTACGCGTCGAAATCAATATTATAAATGGGCCCTAATACTACTTCCACACCGGGCCCCAAACACCACGTTTGGTGTCTGGGCCAACTTGTACCCACAGGTAAACCCGACTCCCTTCCTTCCTTACCCCACTTAACCCCAACATCACGCCAAAGTCCGGTCTGCAATTCTGCAACGTTTTCGGCGTTATCATTGTTCCTTTCTCCCCCCCTCTCCCGTCGCCTACTCATGCTTTCCCTTTATTAGTGTATGACCTTATGTTGGTATTTGTGGTTGAGTAGAAATCTGGTAAAGAAAGTTGGAAACCAAGTTTTTCTGTAAGATGATGACCCAAATATTTAAAAAAAAAACATGGTTGCTAATTTTTTTTAAGACCGGGAAGTTAAAGATGGCTGCCAAAATCCAAAACGGCCACCGACGTATCAAAAACCTGGCTTGCGTCAATAGGAAAGGCACACTGTGCATGATTTAAGGCTGATTATGTGTTAGTTATGAATTAATAAAGTCGTTACTACTGTAGTCAAATTCCAAGATGGCTGCCAAAATTCAAAATGGCCGCCAACATTTCAAAACATGACTTCTATCAATGGGAAAGGCATATCATTCATGATTTATGTCTATCCTATGTTCATTATGGATTACTAGTCATTTCTACTTTAGTCAAAATCCAAAATGGTTGCCGACCTCTCGTAAACGTGGCTGGCATCAATGGGAAAAGTACAGTCGTCATGATTTAAGGCAGTCTATCTATTCGTTGTGGAATACTCGTGTCATTGCAACTGCAGCCAATTTCCAAGATGGCCACCAAAATCCCTAATGGGTGCGAGCATCTGAGAAACACTATACGTAAGCCACTACACAACTTCACTTATTACTGAAGCAACATTTATTATCAATATTACAAAACATTACATACTAGGTCTATCATAGTATTATCATTTTGGACAGCAATGGTTCATTTTGTTCTGTCATCACACTACTGGTACAGTATCATATTCCTTAACCCGATTTTTCTGCCTCATTGTTTTCAATAACGTTCTCTGATACGTTGGTGCAGTTTTCCTCATCAGCTTCACATTTGCAAAGTTCTGTATATGTTACGTTACTTTGCCTGCACGAACATCTTGACCAGTACTACTACGGAATCTGATGCTGCGGGCAAGCGTGACAGGATTGGCATTAACTGACCACCATCGGCTGTCCATCCTAGAGTTGTAACGTCTGGAACGATTGGCCGGGGAACTATGGAACACCTCCAGATGAAAGGCTTGAAAATGAGCACGTCTGATATGCTCATGAAGTGCACCTTGAGTTGGTGGAAGCTAGCTGTTCAATGCTCTGAATTTGCTCCAGCTGACGAAACATATTCCATCGTAATTCACTTGCTGTTTTACATCGCAGCTTCTTTGTCTCGAACAGAAGGCATAGACACTCTTTCACACCCGTCTTAAGTTAGTGCAGATGGCCCTCTGCTCCTCTCCCAGGTTAACCGATGCAGTAAATCACCTCGTCACTTGAATTGTCACATAATTGGCAACTAAAAAACCGAAGAAGCCAAGGAACCAGGTGCCAAGGCTATTGTACAAAGTTTTTTTTTTATGAAAACTAGACTCACATAAATGATACTAATACCTCCAAAACCTTGTAACGCTCACATCTGCCCCCACGTTTTTAGAAATATTGACTGCTGAAAGTGAGGTCCAAAAATGACTTTCTTTATTGCCAAAACAACTTAACCTGGTAATTTTAGCATTACATTCCTCGAATGTGAACATCACATTCGAGGAATGTAATGCTAAAATTACCAGGTTAAGGATGTTTTTTAGGCAAAAAGAAACCATTTTTAGCCGGCCAGACTGGGGGCCGGCAAAATGTTCCTTTTCCTTCCAGTTGGTCAGTGTGTTTTTTATCCCCACCCCCCTTGCTGCCTAAAAATTTATGACCCCCCCCCTCGATTTCTCATCGCCGCTCCCCCTCCCCCTCCCGGCGATAAATAATGACTGGTCCCTAAGATCTATTACGGCGCAAGGTGGCCGTCTCAAGTGCCAGAGGTCCTGAGTTCGAGTCCAAGCTCAGTCACCCCTGTCATTTTCGGGCCCTGTGATGTCTCGTGCTCATGTCGATTGTGGCATGTAAAAGAACCTAAGGAATTCCCGATTCCTAGCAAAATTGTCCCTCTCTCCTTCTGGCCCCCCGGTTACGGCTGGGGGTGAGCGGCTAAAGCTTAAGATCTATTACATGCCGCTAACAACACGACCACACGAATATTTATTTCCACCACCCTTCTGTTGCGAAATGCACCACGGCGGAATAAAGCTCCTGGCATTCACCTCATCTGGTGATGGCTCGCTGAACACTTAACAGGCTGTGCAGAACGCTAATTAAATATCTTCTTAATCAAGTAGCTACTAAGCTACCCGTACGAAACAACACAGCATTGAATGATGAAAACAAGTTAGCAGCACTGAAAACCAGAATTGCACACTTACGGCAAGCTAAAAATGCGTAACGATATGCTTGTTAAAGGGTGATACAGCTAAATTAAGTGCGTTGGATTAGTTTACATCACATTATTTTACACCCGATTCGATGTGTCAGCGATTGCTACTACGGCGTCTGGTTTTGGACGGCGCTACCTATAATTAGTCGACCGTTTTGGTTGAGAATGGAAATGGTAAATAGCATGAAATTATATGCATTGGGTGAATGTGTAGTATTGCGATGGTCTGGGGGAGGGGAGGGGGCGGCAGTAGGTGAAAGCGCTTGACCAATGCCGCTTGTTGGGCATGTGAACAGGATGTATGCTAGGTAATGCTTTAATGCACATCTTCCTGGTTCTTTTGTAAAATGGATCGCCGTGTTTCCGCAGTATAGTATCACCCCAGTGGAGATTCGAACGGATTCAATTTTCTCTCTTCAAGTGCAAGATGAAGATTTGAGTAGCACGGCCATCACGGGTCAATCGGTTATGGATTTGGCTCGTGAATTGAGGGGGGATGTCCACGGTTCGCTGCTTGATAAATTGGTTTTTTTCTGGCCCCTCTGCGTATGCGCACGAAAATACAGGTTTGGGTTCGTTGTAGTGTTAAACCTAACGAAGATTTTTCTCACTCCATGTGGTTTTAATCAGGGATGTGCCGATGTCCCGATATCGATTACTGTCAAAACGGAATGCCGATAACTGCCGATATAACACTAAATAATGATTATTTTGCAAAAAATGAAAGTGTGATTTAGTTTCTGCTGCCGATGTACACTAAAAAACTTATATTTATAACATGACCTCATTAAAATATTAAGAAAATTAAAAAAAAATTGTAATACAGAGCTCTTTTTCCCTACAACTATTTTCCCCAGACCTTACCCCCCAAAAAAAGTGCACGCAGCCAAACATTTTCTGCACAATTGTAAAGATGTAAAAATCTAACTATGTGAAAATGTTGATATTAAGTAATGAACAGACGAGCACTTTGCTATATTAGTCCTAAAATACCAGTAAGCAGTTTTTCTTATCTATTTGCAAGCCACGTTTGTTTAAAACTGCAAGTTAAATGGTTTTTAATGCATAACTTCTGAATGGGTGGAGCTAACGACTTGTGGTTTGCACCATTGGAAAGCTGGCGAAAAAAGGAACAAAATGGTGTATTTGAACGTCAAAATTGGTCAATATTTAGCTAAGTTATCGTCTTTTCCGAATACATCGAAAAAAGTGCGGCATATATTTGATCCAATGGACTAATACGGTGTATCGGCACATCGGAGGTGGACATCGGCGGTACCGATATATCGGATTGCTTCCGATAACTGGCAATACCGATGTGAATCCGATAATCGGCACATCCCTAGTTTTAATGCTGCTGCACCAGGGTTTTTAATACCGATTTCACACGTAATAATGTGCATCGTCTTTATTCATGTAAACACTCACAGTGGCATTAAGGCGCATTGGAGAACACCTGATAAAGATGGCGGACACACTTACGACGACTACATAATTTGTCCTGCTATCACTCGAATTTTAGGTAAATAAACTGAAAATAAGTGTACGTGTTGGGAAGACTAGTATGATTTGCATACGTTTGGTTACTTGTGTTTAAGCTGACCTAATTTACGTGTGTATACCGGTTTCGCCAAAAATTAAGGGCTAAAACTCTTTAACTTTGGAGAGTTAAGGATGCCTTCCTAAATGGAAGGAATCTGTGATTAATTGCGGTTTCTGATGTCGTATGTTTAGCCGCAGCACGAGCGACGCGCGTAATTTGAAAAATAATACCCTATTCGTGAACACGGGATTTGTCAAAAATTAAGACACTGACTAAAATTCGCCAAAATGGTCATACACCAATTTACTGCATGCAGGAGGTAGACCTGTGATGTATGTTCCCCCTCCTTTCCTAAGGGAAGGCAGGAAGGAAGGGATTTATCAGGATGCTGGCATGAATCTCATTCCTTAGTGGAATGACCCTGATCGTGGTCTTGATCGTGGTAAAAGGTGCCATTTTTTGATGGCACGTTTCAGAGCGCATCGCTAATGCGTTTTCTTGTGGCCGTGTTCATATGACCACTTCGAAGCGCTTCAGAGGGATGCGCATCGTGTCCGTGGGTCATGTAAACACCCATTCGAGGCGCTTTCTCCATCTGGCGCTACAGAAACCGAAGCGCCTTACGGACCTGGATCGGACATCTGAAGCGCATCATCTTTATTCATGTAAACACTCGCAATCGCATTGAGACGTTGGAGAACGCCTGGTAATGATGGCGGACACAGCTACGGCGGCCACGTATTTTGTGCTAGCGCAATTCGAATTTTAGATAAATAAACTAAAAATAGGCGTGCATGACTAGAAAGACCACTAAGCCTTGCATTCGTGTGGTTATTTATGTTTAAGCTGACCTAGTTTAGTTCATGCAGGGGCTAGAGCAGCGTGGGACCTGCTCACTATTCGCCAAAGATAGGGCAGGTAGGAATGGTTTTCTGAGCATACTGGCATGAAGCGCCTTCCTTAGCGCATTGGCCCGAATCACGATCTTTCATCTTGTAAACAGGTGCTGTTTCTTGATGCGCATTTCAAAGCGCATGCTTTCTTGTGGCCATGCAAATGTAGTGACAGACCACTTGAACGGGCATCGGGCTCGTTAACGCCCGTTCATAGCGGGTTTTCCGACCTTTGCCACCGTTTGAAATTCATTTCATTAGGTTTGGCATTTTGATGCTACTCGTCGTCAGCCCCACATAAACATTTCGAAGCGCATTGAGAGGTTGGTATACGTCGGGGAACGATGGCGGCCACTTACGGCACTGTCGTCATTTATCTTGGGCTACAGCCATTCGTAATTTTGGCAGGTAATTCTGAAAATCATTGTACATGACTAGGTAAGCCACAAAGACTTGCTAATATTTAGTTATAGGTGTGACGGCGTGGCCCCACGAGATAACTAAGAGTACAAGCCGTCACTGCGCAAGCGACTCCTAAAGAAGCTTCATAATAGTTTAGAGGCAGTAAGTGTCTAATTGCGGTCGGTATTGCACAAGCGCGGGGTAAAAACTCCCAATGTCTTCATTACTGACTGCTATAAAAGCAGAGGCAAGAAAGATATTGGGATACCAGGGATAGATGCTCTCACGCATGTTGGTGTGTGGACGTAGCCTAGACAGAGAGTCAAACGGAATACGGTGAGGCCAAAGGCTTACATGTCGAGATCCAAAGGAGCCACAAAAGGATTCCAAAAGCGGCATCAGGAAATCGACCAAGTCTGGTTCACTGAACCTCAGGCATGAGAAGAGGGCGTGGTTGGAGTAAACTGGGCCAAAGACACAAATCTGT
Source organism: Lithobius niger (assembly GCA_023313725.1). Lineage (NCBI taxonomy): Eukaryota > Metazoa > Arthropoda > Chilopoda > Lithobiomorpha > Lithobiidae > Lithobius > Lithobius niger. Next base: position 37,921 of record JAHWFP010108957.1, on the reverse strand, counting down.
GTCGGCACAGTCACTCTCAACCGCAACCATCTTATAGACCCAGTCTCCTAGGATTCAAACTGGGGGACCTCTTGCAGAGAAATTGTTTTCTGTCCACAACCAATGCATTGTATGCATCTGGACGTCGGATGACCGAGGGGGGGGGGGGGTGCAATTCACTACGACAAGGAGTTGCGGACAAGGACAACAGGATGACGCGACGGACTGTGATTAGACAAACGAGACGGCGCCAATGCTGTAAATGGGAAGCATATGCGATATGGCTAGGAGGGTTGCACCCACCAAGGCTACAAGGAGGATGGGCACCCGCTCAAGTTGGAAGAAGAGGGTCTTAACCAACCACGCCGGCAGCCAACCCTCTCGAATGTGAAGTCAATAGCAGTCGCCACCTGGCTAATAGGCCTTACAAAGCACTCGCCATTTCACAATTTCTACTCGCCACATACCAATGACATCTTGCACGATGCATGTTTTTTTTTTAAATTCATGCATTTATGAAATTGTAGAATTCTCTTTAACCCCAGTATTAATGAAGATAAAGCAGTTACGTAGCCCTTATAAATCTGAGCATAACGCCGCAAACCGTTCGCCTCTAACTTGTACGGTTCCCGAGATATCGCTCTCTGAGTGTCATTGTCTGTTGCTAGTCGCCATTTTGGCGAGTAAGGCTAAACTTCAGGTCGCCAACTACTGATTTCCATTCGCCAAATGGCGAGTGGCGACCGACATTGGAGAGGGTTGCCGGCAGTAGGAGATGCTGCGCAGCCACCATGCTGACAGGACACTACCAGGCTTGCTGGATTTGCGCTACTCTGTTCAACACCTATGCAAAAAAAAGGGGGTGGGCCATAAAACATCCAAATTTGCCAGCGAAAAGAAAATTGGCTCCAGAATTAGTTCACAACCAAGGAGTAAATAAAAGACGCGCTTCTATATACATGTTTAATAAAATGTAAATAAAAACAACATATGAAGAGAAGTGAAACATATAAATTCATTTACTAAGGAGGACTAGGAAAGTAAAACAAGACAAATACTTAATATGCCAAATAAAAGGACAAAACAGCTACGAAACATCAAAATTTGCAAGAAAAAGAATGGGGAGTCCAACTTACTATGCTGAGCATGTATTCCACGCTATCTCTGTTCAGGTTAATCAACCACCCAAACGGATGTTTCTGAAACGTGTGCAAATTAGTTGTTTCTTTGATATTAACAGGCAAATTATCGTGAAATTTGCTGCCAAGGACCAGGGTATAGCTTAGATTTATGTAGTTGTTCTTTTGAAACTTTTGGTTGCATAACATAAAAAAGTAATTCATTCCTAGTATGGTAAATCGTGGCAAGGCGACTGGAAAGGTGGCGTCCATTTTAACCGTAAGCTCTGACAACGCACAGGTGGCGAATTGACAGGATATCGAACTGTTGATTAACTGTGAAACCGTGAACCCGTTGCTTTTTAGATGGCATCGCTCAAATTGATTTATTGTTATAAACCACTGCCTCAACGAACTAGAACTAGACTGTGTCAAGTTGGTTGAACTTCCATTAGCCTGATTGCGAAATGCTACATACATTTTACGCAGTTTAGCTAAGGGACCATAACCTCAAAACATGTACGTTGTTTTGTCTATTCTTTGTTGTTGATTTTGTTGTAGGGTACGTTAGGCATGTGTATAATTCCATGAGTTAGGGTAGGTCATTAGTTTTGGTTCGAATTTCACCACTCAGGCAGGAAAAAGACGTTTCCCGAGGACACCTATTTTTTTCTGTACCTTTTTTCCTACGCTTTTCCCCCCCTAGATTCGTTCAGTGATTACACAACTCCTTACTTAAATTAAACTTTAAAAAACACTTCTTATCTAGCATCTTAAAAAGTAAAAGCCTGAAAGTCCAGAAATGTACATAAAACCTCGACATTTCGGCTTTGAGATGAGCCAAAACGTCGAGTCTTAATGTGTATTTGTACACTTTCCGGCTTTATTACTTTGTAAGATTGTAACATTCCATTGCTCCCTCGCTGTTTCATGTTGAGGGAGAAAAGATAGAAGCTCTGTGGCCGGGAAACAAAAACCTCAGCATCAGCAGGTGGCGCGATAACTTATTTGCTCGCTGAGACCTGCTGGGGAAAGTTAACGGCAAGTTTTAAAACCTGACTTATGAATCAGCCAAATTTCTAAATGCACAAATTCGAACTTTTCAATGTATACATATATGTACATATACACACTTTATGTACTTTGTTCGTGACCTTGGTATTTTGATTCGGGATCGACCAGGGTGTAAAAAACCGAGTCCGAGCCGAGCCCGAGTAATTATGAATACCAACCAGTCTGTTGTTATTATTATTATTAACCGTGCTTGCCTTATTTTACAGGCGCAATGCTCTGCTTTATTTTATTGTTAATTTTTTTTTTAATTTGTGTTTCTTGTTTCAGATCCCCGTGTCAACCATTGGTTGATGGTCCGAACCCCTATTCCTATGCTGGTTTCCACAGCAGCATACGTTCTTTTTGTCAAGTATGGACCTCGGTTCTTCAAAGACAGGCAACCCCTCAAGCTCAAAAACGTGCTCATTTTATACAATTTTCTCATGGTTCTTCTTTCCGTTTATATGTTGGAAGAGGTAAGTTCGTTTGAGTCTGTTGTCACTTCATACGTAATACAGTGGCGTGCACACACCCCCGGCAACCCTTCCCAATGTCCGTCGCCACTCGCCATTTGGCGAGTGGAAATCAACAGTTGGCGACTTGGAATTTAGCCCTACTCGCCAAGTCGGCGACTAGCTACAGAGCATGCCACTAAAAAAAGGGGAATCTCTGGAACCGTACAAGTTAGAGACGAACGGTTTGCGGCTTTATGCTCAGATTTGTAAGGGCTATATAACTGGATTTTCTGCATTAATACTGGAGTTTAAGAAAATTGCACAATTTTGTTAATGCATAAATTAGAGAAACCTTTCATCATACAAGACGTATTTGGTATGTGGCGAGTAAAAATTGTGAAATGGCGAGTGCTTTGTAAGGTCTACTGGCCAAGTGGCGACTGCTACTGGATTGACATTCGGAAGGGTTGACCCGCGGCAGTGCAGGGTTATCACACAAAGTTAAATTGCTTTTTCTCAGACACTGTCACACCAGTCAAAAGCGTAAAAAGATTTTTCCCCTAGATTGTTTTTTGGCACAATTTAGTTTTTCAAAATTTATGCCTGGTAGAACATTTTTTTTTTAATTTTGTAAATTTGAGCACAACAAATTTTTTTTTAACAAGAAAGGTAGGGTTAATGCCCCCCTTTCCCTGTCCTGTGCATGCCTCTGATACACTATGTTGGAATTACAGTGGTAAAATGTTACGCACCATGAGTGTAATCAAAATAGCTTAGTGTTTCCCTAATGTGGGCACCTTATCGTGCTAACACGTTACATGGCGATGGAGAGGTATCGAAATTTCTCAAGAGATTGGTCAGTCATGTGCAATAGTTAAAATTCACCATAAGATGTCGAAACATGCCGCAATTTCACCTGTCTGTGGGGGTTGATGAAAAACACCACAGTCACACATGCCTGTATGGCTGGCAAAAACTCCACAATTAGTTAGAGAAAAATCCAATAATTCCATGTCTGTGAGCTAAAGGAAAACGTGACAATTTCACTCTGTGAAGCTGAAGAAAAACACCTGTTTGTATGGCTGAAGAAAAATACCACAATCACATATTGCACATGTCTGCATGGCTGGAGAAAAATACCATATCACGCCATAATATCACCTGTCTAATAATTGCTGGAACAACCACCATAATTCCACGTGTCTGTAGGCCTGTGGCTGTCTGTAGAAACAGCCTAAATAACAGTTACAACTGTCTGTATTGCTGGACAGAAGCCCCACATTTCCACATGTCTGTACGGCTTGAAAAAAATACCACATTTCTGACTGACTATGATTGGAGAAAATGACAAGCCCTTTTAATTGTGATAAAAAAGCTAAAGTTCATACGGTTATCTGGCGAAAACCACCACTATTTTCCCTGCCTATTTGGTGAGAGAAATATACAAGTCCACCTACCTGTTCATCTGTGGGCAAAAAATAACCACAATTCCACCTGTCTGTCTGGGTAGGGGAACTCTGATGAAATATTTTTATTTCTGTAACTGAAGATCGCCTGTGGACATTTAATTTGAATAGTCCTTTTGTTGTCCTCCGGGTCTTACACTTGAGATCGGAGGTTTTTACTCTCTACATTGCTTTTTTATCTATTTGAAACCGGTGGTTGTTAGTGTGTAATGCATTTGTCAGGGGTGGTACGATGTTGCCTCCAGTATTTGTCCGGCTTGGTGCTGCCCTCCACTTCCGTTCAAATTGATCAGCTAGCTCACGTTGTACAAAGAATTGTATTGTTGGGTTTGTTGGCGGCTGGAGGTTCATTACGTTTGCTTCAGCATTTCAAAATGCTTAATCGCAATCGATTTTGTGTTGGAAAACAGGAGGGTAGTAGTGTTATGCCACAAAATAGACTGGCGGGACACTATTCTCCTTATTTCCAACTCAAAAAGTGACCGGCGTTTAAGGGCCCTTGAATTACCTGCAATTAAGCATTCTGAAAGAGCTGAAGCAAACCGAATAAACCTCCAGCCTCGAACAAACCCTATGATGCAATTTACTGTACAACGTGAGCTATCCTAATGAACCTTCTGCCGCCAACAACCGTACGATGCAATGCACTGTACAACGTGAGCTTTCCTAATGAACCTCCAGCCATAAAAAAACCCTACGATACATTTTATTGTACAACGTAAGCTGTCCTAGTGAACCACCAGCCACCAACAAACCCTATGATACAATTCATTGTACGTCAGGTAT
>JAHWFP010108957.1:11133-32561 GCA_023313725.1 Lithobius niger | reverse complement strand
TTAATTGGTTTTAGTTCTCTTTTATTTTACTTTCGTTTTCTTTCTTTTCGGTTTCGTTATGTTTCAAATTGCTTTCGTTGCCTTGCATTTTGGTTTCGTTTCTTTTCACTTTGCTTGAGTTAACTGCTAATTTTACACATCTTAAAGCCGAAGCAAATTAAATGGAGAATACTAAATTTAATTTATAGTAAATGAATTAAGATGTAGGTTTGAAAACGTGTTAAATCAATGATTTACTATGCACCCAAATACCAGTAATATCCACAAATGGTCAGAGTAAAAATTTAGTTGACCGACATTTAAAAAAAACAAAGTGGTGAGAATCATCAGTTTATTTTCTGCTTGTAATATGTTCAAGCATTTAATATTTAGTCCAAATAAATTTTAAAAAATATGTCAAGTGCTTGAACATATTACAGACTGAAAATACACTGATGATTCTCACCACATTGCTTTTTTAAAATGTTGTTCAACTTAATTTTAGCTGTAGCCATTTGTGGATATTACTGGTACTGTGGTGCATAGTAAGTAAATCATTAATTTAAAATGTTAACCTACATCTTAATTTATTTACTATGAATTACATTTATTATTCTCCGTTTAAATTTGCTTGGACTTTAAAGATTTGTAAAATTAGCTGTCAACTAAACCAAACTAAAAAAAACTGAAACCAGAATGAAAGAAAACGAAAGCAAACTAAAAGAACACAAAACCAATTTTTAAAACCTGTAATTTATGCCTTTACAAAGTTTTACTAGTTCTTTAAACCCTAGTATTATTGCACAAACGAATGTTGTGTAGCCCTTGTAAATCTGAATATAACGCCACAAATCGTTCCTGTGAATTTGCGCCTGAGGTATCATTCCTGAGATATCATTATTTTGTAGTATCATTTTTTATTGCCAGTTGCCTTTCTGGAGGCCAGGGTTAAACCAGTCGACAACCGTTTTATTTTCATTGGCCATTCACCGTTGGAGTGGGTTGGACTCTTCCTAAACCGTTCCAATCCTTGGTGAAACTTGAACAAACAAATTCTTTCTAAACGCTAAGTATTATTGTTTTCTTTGATATGTAGGCCTATGTTTTGTTTTATCTTTCAGCTCCTAGTTGTTGCCTACAGGGATAGCTACGGATTCGTTTGCCAAGCTCTAGATGTCAAATATGACGTTTTATCAATGAGAGTAAGTATGCAACATGCACTTTTAAAGAGATTAATGCTGATCACTTAAAGCTGCCATAATATTGGAATCATTGAGGTGGATGTTAAAATTTATGTTGAGTACACAAATGCAGGATCGCAGAGAGGTTGACATGGGCCTGGGCGTCAATATTCGTCCACCCCCCCCCCGGAAAAATTGAAAACGTACATTTCCCAAATATTTTTCCTGACTTTCCAACAATTTTGCCTCCCCAAGTTTAGGAAAAATTTAGGAAACTATGCAAATTTAGGAAATTTCCTAAATATCCTACATTTTTGGACCAAACGCTTTTTTTGTAGAACTCTTGATGCGGATGAGGGTACAATGGCTTAAAAAGCATTCTACCAAAGCACAAGTGTTACAATCCATTCATCGACATTGGGAGGCCGTTTTGGAAAATTTAAAACTAAAACAAAAGCCTTGAAAAGTTGATTAGTTAAGGTGGCGTGAGGAAGGATGTTATCGAGTCCATATTCTGCTGCAAAGGTTGTCAGACTTTCAAACCTTATACTTCAAATGCTGCTCGACTCCTGAAGACAACTAATCCTCCTAATGCCCCCTGGAAGAGTTTCCATGGATCTCATCGGGCCTTTACCATGGATTCTATGGATCTCATGGGGCCGGGTTTCCATGGAATTCATCGGGCCGGTAACCCGGTGGTAGGGATTTTTATGGATACTTGTACTCCCGGATGAGTTCAGTTCTTGACCAGAACTATACGCCTAAAGGACGACTAAAGCTAAACTAGTTGTTGAGTGTGTAAAGGATTTTGTCCTGAGCTGGGAACCAAACCAAGATGGAATCCAAAACACTATCCACAGCCTTCATTGGTTTAAATTTTGAAACGCAGTTTAGATAATTCTCCCAACCCCTAATAAATACTGTTTTGATTCCCTGTCTATGCTACTGCTACTTCATCAATGGGTTGTTCTGCTAGTGAAGTTCCTACTGTGCTACCTCGTTTTTGGTAGGTTTAGGCACATGGCCTGAAAACTTGGAGCTTGTTGGGGATGGCCCAGGAAAAGGGTCCCCCACGTACTGCCACCCCCCCCTCCCTTGCCGGTAACGCAGCACAAACGGCATGTTGTCGGTAACAAACTCCAACCAAGCCCTGTCTTAGTTGGATCTGTTAGTGACGAAGACGCCATTTGTGCACTCAAACTATTTTAACACTTGACGTGCACTCGCGGTGATTCTAGTGTCCCCTGCGAATTTCAAATTACTCTGTGCAACCTTCGTTGTTTATTTGAAAAATGATGAAAGTCATTCCTTGATTAACGATGGCTTCACTGCCTAAATTTAGTAATTTTTTGTTTTTTTTTTAAATTTACAGATGGCAGATGTGTTTTGGCTATTTTACATATCAAAGATTATTGAATTGATTGACACGGTAAGTACCAGTTTTGTTTTCCACATTCATGTAAGTGAAAGTGCTTATTGTCATTACTGCTTTTTGATTCATGCTCTGAAAGCTAATGGAACATAGATACTGTACTGCAAAAAATCTGTGCATATAGCGAGATCTACCATCCATGACACCCTTAGCTGCGGGTACCTTTTTGAGAGTGTGAAAACTAAGATTTCTGACCCTCTATTGTGACCAATGTTTTAATCACACATTGATTAAATCCTTAATAAAAATCACTGATTTAAATAATAAAAAATAAGGATAGTGCATGCAGTAACTAGGTATAAATTACTAGGTATAACTAGGTATAATTACTTTTATGACAGACAGACTGCCTGAGCGGGGAATCTAACCCAGGACCTTTGGAACCAAAGGCCAAGGTCCTACCGCTGAGCCAGACTGACACGGCCATTTCCCCGCTCATGCAGTCTGACATATAAGTCCAAAAGGCAATGTAAATAGGTTGCATCTGTATTTAGTTATTTCTTGTGAGCCTTTGGCTTTCCCGTCTTTTATCTATAAATGGGTGTTAATTATTAACCTGAAGAAAAACTGGATTTTTTAACAAAATTGAAATGCAGGGAGTTCTTTTCCTTCGTAGGAAAAGTTTAATTGAAATGAGCATACAACAATGCTACAATGGCAATGCAGTAGTGGAGGTGTAATTGATATCTCGCAAAGTAGAACAGTGTTACATACAGTAGTTGTAATCTGGATTGGTGCAATCAAAAATTCAAAATGATTTAGGTGGGCAACGATGCCAAACTGTTATTTTTGTTTAAAACCATGAATAAAAAATGGTGAAGGTAAACCTAACAAATGGTGAAGGTAAAGTGAATGATCTGGCTTAGGTGGCAATGGATGTAATCATAATAGTTAATACTGTGGAAGCCAATTTTAGCATGCAACTATAGTCTATTTTAAAACCTTCGTTTTTCCTTAACTATCAAGTTTTTGTACATGCAGTTGCTACAGCTTTTACTATACATTTGAAAAAAATAAAATAAATAAATTTTTTGGAATCAATTCCAAGATGCCCACTAACTGGCAAGAATCTCACAAGGCCTACAAATGCAAGCAAGGCGATTTTTTTTTGGATTTTTGCAAAAAATAATGACTTGTCGCAACCCGAACTGGAAATCAAACCCAGCACCCTCTTCACACGTGTGCAGTGCACTAACCACTACTCTACCAAGACCTTCTTGGCCTCAACTTCTAGCTCACCAAGACGCTGTTCAGTGTTTTTTAGTGGTGACCCAAGAGCCATAAAGAAAAGGGAAGCACCTGGATTGTGTTACTCCACTCGAAGACACATGAAATATTTGATAAACTTTAACGAAAAAAAGGGGGGTTGGTTCACCCATAAAGTGCTAACATATTAGGCAAAAATAGGCCTAATCTGCAATTTAACCCTTGTTTGTGTGTGAATGAAATATTACGCTTACCCTTAACACACAGAAAAAAGAAAATACACAAAGAATTCAGAACAGTACTAAAACGTCAAACGAAGGAGAAAAAAACTATTAACACTGAAAACGAATCCACCGCAGAACAAACGAATAATCGTATAAAAACGAACGGAAAAAATGCATACCAAAAGTTATTTAAAACGTAAAGTCACAATGTTTTTAATTTAAAAAAAAAGCTAAAGCTAGTGAATGGAAAATGTTCTTAAAAAAACAAAGGTAAACTATTCAAAGTAGTTCATCTTCAACTTTAAGAACTCCTTTTTTGAAAGTGGCTGGACTGGCACTTCCTCTATGCAATGCGGTCAGCGAGTTCCCCATTTAAATGGCATGGCCTGCATGACAAAATATCACAGCCCTGCATGGCAGAGTTATAATCATGCAGTGGGTCAAGTGGAATATTATTTCTAGAGTGGGGCAGACGGTTACTGCGACTGACCGATGTTTGACCCACTATGATCCTTGGACCCAACTCAGAGGCCACTGACCCACTGAGATCTCCGGACGGGGGGTTGGTCAATGTGGTTTTGGGCTACTCCTCTTCCTTAATAATAGCGCCTGAACAATGTAGTTTATCAGTTCCTGAGTTCGACAGCTTTAAAAGGAAAGTAAACCAAACAAACACCCAAAAGCATAAGGGGACCAATAAAGTTTGTGTGATTTACAGTAGTTATATTTCAGCCAAAATGGCCGCCGACAAGTTTCACATCCCCGCCCCAATCAGTCAACCTTAACTGACACCTTGGTCGATGTCGGAGAAGCTTCAGTGACCAGTTGACTGCAAACTGGGTGACGTAAAATTTGATGCAAACCTCACTTGACGTGCCAAAACCTACATCGATTCCTCCTTTGGGTATTAGTGTACCCAATTTTGCTGGTTATCGGGTTTCGTCCTATTTTCTAATCAGTTGTAAAATTGTTGCAACTTGCTAAAATGTGAAATGTTGACTTTATGTTGTTTTGTCTGTTCAGTAAACTTCGATGATTGACGTCATTTTTCACAATTTTTGTACAGACTTTCCTAAGGTGAATACCTCCTTTAATGTTTCAGGAGAAACAATCAGTTGCCAGCCTATGCCCAAACACTGATGTGTAAACGTAATGACCTGCTTGCGGATTTCGCGCCAACGACACACCTCCATTGAAAGACAATAACTTGTAGGGCAAAGTGCCAGCATGCTTCTAGATTAATCTTAAGTGGTATCTAGATTACAAACTATTGAACTGGAGGAAGGTGTCCAGAATGCCATGCACTGCTTTACAAAATGCATCCAACATACATTTTCCATTTTTTGATTTTGCTGCTTTTCAATGGAGCGTGTCGTTGGTGCGAAATCGGCAAGCAGGTCATTACGTTTACACATCAGTGTTTGGGCATAGGCTAGCAACCGATTGTTTATCCCAAAACCTTAAAGGAGGTATTCACTTTAGGAAAGTCTGTAGAAAAATTGTGAAAAATGACGTCAATCATGGAGGTTTACTGAATAGACAAAACAACACAAAGTCAACATTTCGCATTTTAGCAAATTGCAACGATGTCACTTTTACGAATAATTCAGTTAACATTGTGTTCTGCACGTGCTTGGTGCAAAGTATGAGAGATTTCGTGGAACAGGTATTAAACAATTGTTCACCTTTGTTGCTGTCTGTACTCACTCAAATTACTGTCATTATAATTATTCTTGCACTAAAAAATGTTGCAGGTGTTCCTTGTTGTTATGAAGAAAAACAACCAGCTGAGTTTCCTCCATTGTTACCATCATGCAACGATGATATTGTCACAATGGATAGGAGTCAAATACGTACCAGGAGGAAGGGGTACGTAATTATTTTATTATTTTTATCATTTTAAACGTTTTATTACTTGTATCATGGTGTGAAATGCCAGAATTGTCGTTGCGTGACAAAAGCAAATGTGTTCTTCTAGTCAATAATACAAAAACAGTTGTATTATCAATACATACAGATGAGGATAGATTCAGAAGAGTGAGAGCAGCTGGGGGAGGGGGGATGAGATTCACGGCAGGCATGATTAAAACATTATCACTCGCGAATGTATTGCATCATTCAAACTGTAACGAAAACTTAAAATGCTTAAACTTAAACTTAAAAAACTTAAAAAACTTAAACTCAACCTTTCTACACCTTTCAGTTTCTGGTAATCTTACCATTTTTTTTCCGTAGACTGTCTAACGTTGAGTATTCTCGCCAGATATTAGTAAAATATGTCCAGTTCCGCACAAAAATAAAAATAAACAAAGTTAGTACAGTTACTTGTCAATCCATTTCTTATTGTTTTATTTCGCAGCAGTTTCGTATTAAATTTATACCGTTAAAGGGATACCTAAATCCTCCAACTATGAATTTTTTTATTGTTAGTTTAAGTACTGAAATTAAAGTTAAGAGGCATCCGACATCAATAAGTGTTAGTGCTTAAGCCATACGAATTTTTTAAACGCTTCCTGTAAGCAGACTATGCGTGCTTAACTCCCAGTCGCTGGCGAAAATCCCTTTTTGAATCGTAAGGAGTGACGTTATTTTTCTTCCTGCGTTCAGGCTGTTTACCTCACCTGCGCAGGCGCCAGAAACAAAACAGCTGTTGCCCAGGGATATTGCAGCTTGGTGCAGCACAAAGGGACGGGACACGACCCCTACCCTAGCTGGCTCTAAGAAAAGTGACGTCACTCGGCACGAGCTCATGCTGTTTCTCGACGGGTTATGTGACGTAACAGTGGCAATTGTTTTTATTTATTTTGACATTATTATCAAAAAAAGCAAGATTTTATAAAGGATTTTTAGAGTCTTAGCAAACATAAAGAAATTGAAAAAGTGAGGGTCCAGTATTTCATTAAGTTTAGTATGCCGCTTCATAACATTCTAAAATATTACCAGAATTTATGTTGTAATATAACGGCAGTATATCCACAACTCTCATTGTAATCAAGTCCACTTGGCCACTAACTTGTTAAAATCGCAGAAGAGAACCATGTCAGTCTGCCGAGAAACTGTAACCTATCAAAAACAACACGCTACATGCAACCATTCGCCAAAGCTTGTAGCAACCTTGGCTCATTGAACAAACAAACGCGACCTTTCACGTTACTGGTTTCCTACTAACGTGGTTTCGTTCATATTCGTCCATACACATTACAGGGTTCAGACAAAACCTAGAGAACCTTGAAATCTCAGGGAAATTGAAAATGGAGCCAAAAGCTGAGGGAAATTTTCAGGGAAAACAAGACATTTTTGGAAAAACAGGGAAAAGACCGGGAAATTTGAAAAAATGCCTTTTTGTCTGATCAGTAAGTTCCATTGAATTAACAGATCAGAAACAAATTCCTAGGCTAGTACCAAATATTTTAGTTTGTGCTTTAATATGTTCAAGTATTTTAGATATACGTCAATAAACAAAATCTTAGGCTGGTACCAATATATGTGACGAAAATGCATTTAGTCTCGTCTGGACTAGTCTCTAAACAGCTATTTTCTGGGGTGTTGGATTGGATTATTTTCGTACAAATATTAATGAAAACATTAGCTACTGCCTATTTCTTTAACTAAACATCTGGAAATTGCCATTGGATGCAGCTGGAAAACCTGGAAATGTCAGGGAAATTGAGAATTAAAAAAGTTGTCTGAACCCTGCATTACCCTTTGAACGAAATTATGAAAGACAAAGTTGGAGATTAATGGAAAGAAATACCACTTCTAATGCATGCCCATCTTTTGTGCATGGTTTAGGGGGCGTATAAAACCATGGGGCCCGGGGCGTAGCCTTCTGGGCCTCACTGTTAATACGGCTGTACGGTTGGCCAATCGGTTGGCGTACTTGAGTATGCTAGTCTTCAAGTTCCAGGTCGTCTTACAAAGATCTTAAAGGCCACGTCCAACGTTTCCTATCGCCAGTTATTCACTGTTACGTTTTGTAGTCAGTTGTGTAACTTTTTTTGTTTTAACATCATGTTTCTGTGTAATCTCAGCTAAGAATGCCCTGAGGGTAGGATTTAGCAATACTCGTTTCCCGATAGGTGACTCATTTTAATAATGTGGACCTTGTATTACAGTACAAATAACTGAAATAAATTGCCAGTTCTTTGTACTGATAATTTACGGTTTCTTTTTTTTTTCTTTGTGATACACATAAATCAAATCGCAGTTTGAATCCTCTTGTTCAGATCCTAGCAGAGGGAAATCCCAATAAGCAGGATTCGCTTCAAGTGAAGCTTCTATTTCGAAAAGGAAATGATTCCAAAATCGATTTTAAATGTTGAATGGTGAGGCGACTCGTGATTAGATTCGAGACAGCATTTTAGTTGATATAACCTGACCTGACTAAACCATGGAAGTGAACACAATCTGCAGAAGATTTAAGTCATTGGAACGTTTATTAACACACGACTCGGTTTTCATTGACTTGCAAAACCGTAATTTGAGCAATGAATTTAATACATGTATCCAGTCTGGAGAGAGTCCAAATTGTGAGTTCATTCGTCAGGAATGACATTTGGTACACCAGCGGGGGAAAAAAATAGTCTAGCGTATGATAACTATGAGTTTGTGACCTTTCTGTGTCTGGAGCTCGACCGCAAACAGCACAATTAGCACAAGTACAAGTAGTAGAAGCACAAGTAGCATAACGTAGGCCCATGTGATTTTTACTGCGAAATAATTTTTTAAGTGTCAACGTATCATACAACTGCAAGCATTCAAGTTGTCAGAGAAGTATTATGTGAAGGCAAACCAAGCAGTGCTACATAAAAATACAAACAACGTTTCGAAAATTTTGAATTTTCGTCATCAGGTTAGCAATAAAATTAAAGCATGGCAAAAGCCACTAAGTCATCCTACATTAAAAGCATAAAACAGTCATTTAAAACGGATAAAAACCACCAATTTCTCCCCTCAAAAGAGGCAGAAATGGCAGTCGAAAAGCAACGACCCACCTGCTCCGTTGGTAAACCAAGTCGCAAGGCACGGGTGGGTTACCACTGATCTTGTCAGAGAAGTAAGCAATGGCATGCAGTGGCTCTGTTGCAGTCTGCCGCTGTGACAATTAAAAACCTTTAACGTCAAAAATAAATTTACCACACGAGGTGAACACAAACACAGTTCCACTTAAATTTCGACGGATTTTAATCCTTCTTCTGCACAAGTAGGCATTTTCCTAGGATTTTTTTAGTGTCACATCACCGTTGTTGTTGTCTGGAATTTTTTAATCAGGCACGGGTGGGTTACCACTGATCTTGTGGCTTTGGAACTGGATGTCCCATAGCTTCAGTTCTAAGGCCAGTGAGGTCTCACTATCCTGTCAATATTGTTGAAAGTTGGCCCTACGAGGTTCAACAATGGGATCCAAAAATCTGCCGAAAATTTAAATTGAACTCGGTTTGTGTTCGTCTGTTTTGGTAAATGCGTAACTCTTCCTTTTAAAATGTCAGTACAGTACCACTGTAATCACAGTTTGCAGATTTTTGCCAATTATTTAACATTTTTCGACGACATTTAACTATGGTTGGCTTCACTACAGTGCAGCCAGCATGTTCAGAGTTAGCTTTTAGACATCATCGTAACTATTTTATTTACTATCCGATTTTGAATCTGTTTTTTTTTGTTGTTGGTCATATTGTGCCGTATCGTATCATATTTCATATTACCGTATCATATTTTGCCGTATCGTATCTCATTTGGAAGATAGCACGAGGATGGCTTTGAAATATTAATTCAAGGTCATTCCTGTTTTCTCGTGTAAACGTCCCCCATCTCACCCATCATTGCATTTCAATCATTATTATTTTCTCATTAGCCATTCTCAGGATATCGGCTCGTAACACTTTAGTTGGATCACCCTGTATACATATAAACATACGCTTTCCATTCACCACTGGAGAGACGCGTATTTGTAGCGCTACACTCCAAGTGAAACAAAGGGAACACATAAACGTGAAATAAGAATTAAAGACAGAAAGCCAAAAGCTCAACAAGAGTTAAATAAATACCGAGTTAAATAAATAACCTATTTACGTTGCCTTTTGAACTTATACATATAAGTCCAAAAGGCAATGTAAACAGGTTTGCATCTGTATTTAATTAACTCTTGTTGAGCCTTTGGCTTTCTGTCTTTAGAGAATTAATTTCACTTAACGAAAATGTAAGCTGTGCTACAAGACAAAGACTTTATATTAATGTTTACGATGTACTCATTTGAATTTTGGTTTGTCACATTAACATCGTGTTAAAAATAATACCATACCGTAATGTATTTTGTTTGCATACTATTTTCAGCTTATCTTCACTTACTAGTCAACTGCTTTATCCATTCCGTCATGTACTCCTATTACGGACTGGCATGTTTTCCAAAACTCAGAAGGTTCTTGTGGTGGAAGAAGTACCTGACAGTGATGCAGCTGGTAAGTTCCCATTTTAAATAGGGATCTTTTAGACAATTGTGTTACGTATCGTACGTAAGAACAAGTCCAAACAGTGAAAATGATACCCTACATATCTGTGTCTTCACAGTACATTCAGCACAACGTGCAGGACCTCTTGTAGTAATGGCAAACGGCGTGTAAGAAAAAGAACAAAAAACACGGAAACTATATAAATTCGAAAATGCCGTCAATTCAGCAATTTTACTGTGGTCGAAGATCATATTATAGACAGTCACTTAGGCAAAACCCAAAATCGTCCAAGTTCCACCAATTAAACTTGCAAATTTTCGACCATCTCTACTCATAGACTTCTTCAGGTAAGAGTCATGAGACTTGCTCAACAACAACCACCAACGAACTTTCCCAAGTTCGCTGCATGGAAATTTGAATGTAGTGGCCATGGGAAAGTTCGTTGGTGGTGGTTGTTGTTGTGCAAGTCTCGTGACTCTTGCCTGAAGAAGAAGTATAGATGGTCGAAAACGTGCAAGTTTGATTGGTGGAACTTGGACGATTTTTGGTTTTGCGTAAGTGACTGTCTTTGTTATAAATTCTATATCGTTTCATCATTTCGGACAAAGTTAAGTGAAAGCTTTTGTTGGTATTTCCAACGTACGTTTTAAATTTTTTAAATTTTTTATTTCCTTCTTCCTTCCCTGGCCTGGCCCGTATTCTGCTACCCTGGTACCCAACACCATCAACACCAGTGTGCAAAGGAGTACAGTAGTAAAAAGGGCACGATATTGTAATATACTCCCTCTTTAAAATCATATTTTCTTAATAAGGATTAAATGGCATCATTTACGAGTCGCTCTGCTTCTGAAGTATTCAGATTGAATAAAAGTCCAATTTAATTTAATGAACAATTTTCTTCATGAATTTTAGTTTGTATTTTAAAACAGCCTAACGTTTCGTTACAGTTTATGAGTTTATTATGCATCCAGACATGATCAAACGATAACCAGGAACAATAGTCTAACATTAGGCCGTTACAAATTAATTAAGTGGTTCTCAGAAGTGGTACTAAAAAAAACTGATGCGGGCGGTGTTTTTTTTTCTTTACTTTTTAATCGAGATTTTTCGGATGCGGGCGTTGGATGTTTTTTTTTTCTTTTTACCAAACGAAAAAGACTTCAGTTGCTTACACTTTGTTGTGGGGTACATTATCCAGGTTTTAATAACAGGTTCAGCCTTCAGATGTTGCACATTTAATAAAAATTCTTTTTTTTTAGGTCCCACTTTTTTAGTTGTGACGTGACTTTCATTCCTTACATTCGTTTCGAGGCGATCGGGTGAATGGAGCAAAGAGCTGATGTGGTTATAGGCTCCCAGGAGTGTTTGGTGAAAGTCCTGACAAGCGATCGGAATTTTATTTAGACCATGCCATAAAAAATATTTCGTGTACTAAGGAAAAAAGCATGTGCGCACTCCTGAGAACTACTTAATTAACTTTTAGTTGCTTTAAAAATAATTGTACTGTTGCATTCCTTGGGATGATGGTTACTACTAGTTTACAGCCAGATAATTTGTGGAAGTTAAGTAAATTGGGAAAAAGAAACCAAATAAATAAATAAACATACGAGTTATCCTGGTACCATTACTAACTGTAAAACGCCACTCCTCAATCAATACACACAGATGTGTGCCGTACAACAGCCCATTACGATTCAAATCATTAAAAAAAAATGACGTTTAGTAAATAGAAATAGAAATTTTTATGCTAATTCGAAGAGAAGCATGAACTAAAATAATTTTAATGAAATTGAAACCAACATGATTTTCCCTCCATAGAAGAGCGTTATTTACACACAGACCACACTGAAAAACCTCAAGGTATGGAGGTGGTCGATTTGGCGGATCACTGTTACACTCATGCTTCGTTTACCACAGAGGTAGAAAGAATTGTTCAAAGGTGTGTTGATTGGACCCATCAAAATGTTTTTTCAACTTTAGTTAAAGCAATCAATGTCAGGGATGCACCGAATATTCGTTAATGATTTGGTATTTGGCCTATTCGTCCAAAAATTCAAGTATTTGGTATTCGGCCGAATAACGATATTCGGTATTTGCAGAATACTTATTTTGGCTGAGTAATGATATTCCGTTTTTGGCCTATTAAAGGTATATGCATCCCTGTTGGCTTTCCTGCATGACTCAGTATTGCGACATTAGGTCAAACGTATGTAAATGTTGCCAACAGTCATTTCCTTGTTTTTATTTCTTTCGTGAAAGATGATTTTGCGACATTAACTCTATCCTGTGTAAATGTTGCAAACGTTATTCTCAACGGGTCGCACGACATACCGGAAGGATTTATGTCCCTTTAATAATATTCGGTATTCGGCCGAATACTTATTTTGGCTGAATAATAATATTCAGTATTTGGACAAATATTTCTTTTAGCCTAATAATAATATTCGGTATTCAGAAAAATACTTATTTTGGCTGGATAATGATATTTTGTATTTGGCTGAATATTTCTTTTGGCCTATCAGCTGAATACGTATTTTTGGCCGAATAATGATACTCACTATTCGGCTGAATGCTGATTTTGGCCTAATGATAACATTCAGTATTCAGCCGAATATTATTAGAATTTGTTGTTATTCAGCCGAACAATTTTTAGCATAAATTTATGCAATTGTGTTAATGTAAGAAGATTTAGCTAAGCATTTCGATTTCGATTTGTTAGGAATCTAGCAGCATTTTTAATAATAGCATTTTTTTCAAGGCCTAATATAAACCTAGATTTTATTGGGGAGGGGGGCCCCCGATTTTTCAAAAGGCAAAACGTGTGCTGTATATCTTTACCTACGTTGTGTCATGTTTTATTATCACGAAAGCTGGTCATGTGTCTGTCTATCCGTAATCAGTTTGTTCTGATATTTTAATTATGTGACTAATTTACTGGTATTCAGCCTATTCGACACAGGGCCAAATAATTGGGTATTTGGCCGAATACGTGAATTGTTCAGTGCCGAATCTTCGGTCTTCGCAGGTTAACTATTAAGTCTGTTTGGTATTCGTTGTCAAGTTAAGTTATTCGGTTGTGTTTTCGGTATTCAGCAAATTTTGTATTTGGTACATCCCTAATCAACGCACAGTTTCTCTTAACTGTAGCTAACTTTCTAACTGGGCAAAATTCTTTAATTTTGTTTAAAGAATGGAATGTTTAAAGAATCTGTATAAAGAATGGAGAAGACAAAATAAATAGACATACGGCCATGCAAAGTTATAAAAACAGTTCTCAGGCCCTCCCGCATCGATTTTTTTTTGTAAGAAATAAAAATAATTGGCGCCGCATTAGTGACTTTTTCCAAAGTCAACATTAGTCTGATCACTATTGTATCAATGCTAAGTAATCCGTCGCATCAAATTATTTTTTTGGGGTTTCTGAAATCCGATCTATGCTTGCTTTGATTAAAACTTGCCGAAAATAGCTTTTTAAATGCTGCATTGAAGTAACCTGTCCATTCTTTTTTTTTCTAATGTGAGGAGTCAACATCTTCTCCTTGAAGTAATATCTTTACTTCAATGAAAAATAAAAGCTTTAACCACTATGTGGATGGATTGCTTTCGGAAGGCGAACGTGTCGTTACACGACGTGTGCTGGCATTCGTTTGTTTTAGTTATGGAAACTACAGAAACTACAAAAATGGTGTTTCAGCTTGGCGTTAATATAGGTGCAAAAAGAAAGTTGGACAAGAACTTCACAGGATTCGGGAATTTTAAGCCAGATTTAAGTATAAGGCAACCATTTGAAAACGTCGAACGCACTTTTGATAGTCAAGATTAAACGAAGCAAGCAGTTTGCATTAAAGACTGGCCTTGTGAGGATACACGATACGCTAATCTAAGAAAGAAAGAAAAGACAACTGCCCCGACTGGGACTCGAACCCAGGACTTCCCGCTGACTAGCCGTGCGCGCTGAGCACTGTGCTACTGGGGCTGATTCTGGCTGCAGGCTACAGCCGAGCTGAGTAGCTGCTCAATCTAGGTTTAGACCTTTAGGTCACCACTGAGAAAGCTTGAACAGCTACTTAGCTCGGCTGGAGCCTGCAGCCAGAACCCGCTCCGGTAGCACAGTGGTTAGTGCGCCTGGGTAGTAAATGAGAAGTCCTGGGTTCGAATCGCAGTTGGGCAGTTGTCTTTTCTTTCTTTCTCATGTATCCTCACAATGTATCCTCACAATGCCAGTCTTTAATCCAGACTGCTTGCTTCGTTTACCCTTTACCTTGTGATTTCTTCTTTATTTACTAGTCAAGAATTGTTCCGCCAATAAAAATTAATTTCAGTGTGAAAAGAGTTTTTTTTTTTTTTTTTTTTACCACAAAATGTATTTTAAAAAAAAAGCCTCATCCCACGTCTGTTTTCAACTTTCTGTGCCCGAGAACCATTTTTTTAAACTTTGCATGGCCTAATTTTCTGTAAATAATGTACAGGTAAATTGGAAATAAGTCAGCAGCGAAAATCTTACACTAGAAATAATGTAATACAGTAAGCCAGCCATCCATACACACTCACGATTCATTCACGCAAGTTAAGCTTTTCACTTAGCAACGCTCAGTATGACGAACTCAATGTAATTACTTTTGAAGATGTTTTGAATATGCAACAACAGCACACTGAATACATATTTTCTTAACTGTTTAGACGTTTTAATCTTCTGTACAGCCGAAACGGCTGGGGAGACTTTATAACAACGACTTTATTCGTCTATCCGTCTGTCGCCTTTTTTGGTGGTAGTCAGGTACGCTTTAAAAAAAACACAGCAAATAAAACAACTGCTTCATTGTATTCCCTATAGCTTTCTCAATGTAACTCAACGAAATGATAACATTTGATTGTCACATTTAACCACTACAGGCAGAAACGCAAACCATGAAAAACAAAGGATTTCGTTAACGGCACACATCAACTTCATCAAAAAAATTCTCCACACCGTGTTGCAGGAATGGACCCAATTCAATTCTAGTTGCTACTCAAAAAATAAGACGGCAAGAAAAACAAATTAGGATTAAAAGCTGAAAATTACGCCTGGAATAATGTTGCCGGACAAGGCAAAGTCTCGACGCCGTGTTGCATGAATTAAAAAGCCTACTCTCGGACCCATTTCTCCGTTGGCTGCTACTTATGAAATTAAAACGGCACAAGTTTTGAAAAAAATAGATGTAAATGAAAAAATAACCATTGATTAATAAACAATTAAATACAAATAAATTTGTAAATAAACACATAAATCCTTTTTTGGCATATTTTGTACTTATGCTTTCTGATCACCCAAACAGAACAAGGTGAATCCTATATTTTGGTTTGATAATGACTAGTTTTGTTTTTCATGGCGTTTTTACACATGTGTCCATTGACAACACATGGTTTCCCAGTATTATAATTAAGTCTTTCAATTATTGCACTCCTAATGGAATTTTTAGCATGGGGTTGACGAAGGCACATTTTGAATTGTTTTGTTATTCACTGGTTTTGTTTCCATTAAGTGTTAATACGTGGGTCCATGGACAACTCTCGCTTTCCCAGTATTGTAATTACATCTTCTTATTCTCACAATTTACAATGGATTCTTAACAAAGGATTGACAAAGGCAAATTTTGTCTTGGTTTCTTATTCACTAGTTTTGTTTTCATTAAGTCTTTTTGCATGGGTCCATGGACAACTCGCGTTTACAGATATTATAATTAAACATCTTCTTATCGTCACAATTTACAATGGATTCTTAACAAGGGATTGACAAGGGCATATTTTGTCACAGCTTCTTATTCACTCGTTTTGCTTTCATTACGTCTTTTTGCATGGGTCCATGGACAACTCACATTTTCCCAATAATATAATTAAACCTCTTCTTATCCTCACAATTTACAATGGATTTTTAACAAGTTGACAAAAGCACATTTTGTCTTGGTTTCTTATTCACTAGCTTTGTTTTCATTAAGTCTTTCTGCATGGGTCCATGGACAACTCACATTTTCCCTATATTATAATTAAATATCTTGTTATCTTCACAATTTACAATGGATTCTTAACAAGGCATTGATAAAGGCATATTTTGTCTCACCATCTTATTCACTAGTTTTGTTTTCATTAAGCCTTTCTGCATGGGTCCATGGACAACTCGCGTTTTCCAGATATTATAATTAAAAGTCTTCTTATTGTCACAATTTACAAGGGATTGACAAAGGCATATTTTGTCACAGTTTCTTATTCACTAGTTTTTTTGCTTTCATTACGTCTTTTTGCATGGGTCCATGGACAACTCACATTTTCCTAATAATATAATTAAACATCTTCGTATCCTCTCAATTTACAATGGATTTTTTTTTTACAAGGAATTGACAAAGGCATATTTTGTCTTGGTTTTTTATTCAATAGCTTTGTTTTCATTGTCTTTCTGCATGGATCCATGGAAAACTTCCCAATATGATGACTAAAAATATTTTGATTGTCGCACTTTAAAATGGAATTTTAGCTAGGGGTTCACAAACTTGTATGATGACAAGGTTTGATATTCAATAATTATGTTTATCGTGAGTCTTTAAGCGTGTGTACTTGGACAACGTTCTCACGTCCGCCACTTCACTTCATATTAAATTCATCCATTATCTTAGCCTAACATATTTTTTCGTAGGCCTGATGATATTAGTTTCAATGACACATGGTAATAGTGGTCCGGTTTCGAAATGATATATCGATCACTTGAGCTATTAATAGATGCAAGAGTATCCTGTGGTAACTAAATATGTATTATGGATTAGTTTGCTGAAAAGGTCCTGAGCAGTAGGGCTTTGGTTGACAGTTCAATTCGCCGTTCAGGCAGTCAGATATTTCAGCCAAAAATACAGCTGAAATAAGTGTGCATCTGTATTTATCACCATACCTTTTCGTTTTCATTGTTAAAAAAAAACCTAAGCAATAAATCGAGTACAGCATAGTTGTAAGTGTCACAATAAATCGCTTATTGATACACTTTTACAAACCCTATGCTATTCTGTCAGTGTTCGTATTGTTTTAAGTGTCAGATTAAAAAAACTTATTGCTACACTTATAACAATGAACTATAACGCCATTGTTGTAATAACATTATAGCGGCCAATAATTGTAGAACGCCAGGGAGAAAAACAATGGACGATACCAAGAAAAATTACATGAAACACTCGAATTCCTCGCACAACCGGAAAAGAAAGTATTTAAAGTATCCCTCTACACGTGATTTATTGTGATAGTTTTACTTCCTCGGCGGCTCTTCCCGCCTCAGCTAAGTCTCGGAAGAACAAAAGTATCACATAAGTCACGTATAGAGGGACCATTGTTGAAAAAGTATGCCAATGACCACTACTTATTAATCATTTGCTGAGCCCACTCGGTTTCCCATATCAAGAGATTCTTGGGCATAAGTCAATGCTTTTCTTAATAATAATTTCATTTTAAAATAAATGTAAAGGTGCTGGGGTAACATAGCATCGTTCAGTAAGCTAGATCTGAAGCTGTCAAGGTGAAATTGGAGCACACAACTGATATAGGAATATTGGCTCTCTAAATGCAAAATCCCCTTAAGAAAACATTGACAGTTTCACAACGTGGGTGATGAGCTACCTTTGATATAAATATCGTTGTTATCTTTAATACGTTTAAAATGCCAAAAAACCGATTTCGACTTTTGAGAGTTTTCAGCAAATTTCCTAGATCGTGCTACGTTTACGCTCATCCTCGAACACTAAATACCGTATGGTATTCGCAAATTTTCTGTTGCTTTGAAGGGGATGTCAAGTGCCTTCTTGCAACCTTCTTTGGCATCTTGAGATCGTGTTTTTATTCGGTTTGCATCCTTGTTGCTCTCCTTGCCAGAATTTGAATCTTGCCACGTGCGGAGCCCTCTGTATTTGTATTACAAATTACAAACACAGAGTGCTACATGCGTGGCAAGATTCAAAATCTGGCAAGAATTTAAACCGAATCAAGGTGCCTGAAGAGGGTTGCAGGCAGTGACGTCCCTCTCAAAGCAACAAAAGATTTTCGAATACCAAGTGGTATTTTAGTGTTTTTGAGAATGAGCGTACACATGGAACGGTCTAGTGAGTCATTGTCATCGTTGTTTATCACAGCATTTTTTTCACACGCTGGGTGACACATACAACTGCATCATTTTAGTGGTGTGCCTATACCAATTTTCCGGTGCCGATCCGCTGTTTCCGAAACCACGGCAAATTAAAAAAACATGTACTGTATAGTGTAGTACGTTTCTGTACCAGTTTGGCTTATAATTTTCTTTCATCTGTTTTCCCAGATTAATTTTCACATTCTTCCTCTTCAACCCAAAATTTATTCACATGAAATGGTATCTACTTATCTTCCTCCTCCATGCTCCTTTCCCCCTCAAAAAAAAAATTATACTCTAGTTATAATAACGGCGCTCTAAATAAATGGTGATCAACACCAGCTTTTGAATTTTTTTAGGCCTTGGCTAGGTTTTGCATGCTCTCGCTTCCAACCATCGCACGAAAGAAGCTGTCCTAGAAAATGACAAAACAAACGAGCGATGATATTAGCTTGGATAAATTATTTGGGCTTGTAAGTTTTATTAATTTATATTTGGTTAATTCTTTCCGAACATATAAATTTTCTGTTGGAAAGGATTTTTTTTTTTACGGGGGGAACCAATTTTGATGGTATCTGCTTGGCATCGATAGAAACTGTCAAGAGTCCGATACCGATACCCTGGAATCAGCCAATTCCAAGGCATCGGTATCGGAATCGGCACACCACTGCATCATTTTCAAAATGATATCAGTGTCTCTAAATGTTAAAATCTTTCTTTTTTCTTTCCTCTTTTTTCCAGTCCCAGTTTATTTTCATCATTAGTCACGCGGCCATCGGTGTTTACGTGGACTGTCCCAATTACCCGCACTGGACGGGAAAACTCATCCTTGGAAACTGCACCATCTACTTCATCCTGTTCTGCAATTTCTACTACCAGGCTTACCACAAGAAGGCAATGAGAGCCAAGGCAGCACACCAAAATGGAAGCGCCCAGACAGCACATCAAAACGGAAGCGCCCATATTGCAAATGGTGACGCTGTTTACACGAACGGCAAGAAGACACATTGATGAAAGAGTGGTTAGGAATGCGACAAATAACAAATGACACAAAAACTATACTATAATAATGGTTGTGGAACTTTTCTCTTCAACAACGAAGATTATCCGTACATGTTTCTCCTCAAAAAAAGGATAAATGCACCTGTGTCTGACAAATTTCGAAGCGTCAATGTCTGAACTATGGCGAATCAAAGCCTGAAGTTTAGCACTTACTAAATGAGACGATATTATGAGACAATTCGAACATTGTTTACATTCTGTGATCACAATAACAGAAGGGGTGTTGACTAATCACCAAAGAAGTTGACTTTATGACCAAAGTATAACAACTGGCGCACTGGCGCAGTCAATAGGGTATATGCATCCCTATAACTGATGGGAGACTAGGCCAGTACTTTTTGTGTGATGCCTTTTGTTGTTCTCTTTGTTTGATTAATCATTGTTTTAGCCACAACCCCTACTAAACGGGGAATAAGAACTAGTCTGAACTAATAATTAAAAAATCTACAACATGGTTTAACACAATGTGGTTAAAGTTGGTACGTGATGTAATAATTGATCGTTATTAAACAGAACTAAAGAGTGTATCTTACTATCCACTGTCGTACAAGTTGGTAAACATCAAAGGTAGTGTTCATGCCAGCCTACACATATCTTTCATACTGGATCCCCAACATTACACTCAGAATTTGAGCCCACTACTTGAGAACATTACGAGACCTGAGGTTAGAAACCTCTTGTCGAATGCAAAACTCTATTCAGGGGTGGCACCACCGGGGGATCCGTAAGACGGCATGACGACATAAAATTCGTAGGAATTTGAAAGAATTTACGGATTTACGGCCCACCCGCCGGCCCCCCCTGACCCATACTACAAAAAAAAAACCGTGCATGCGAAACTTGAAATCAAATTAATAAAATGAGCTTTTATATCTTTATTTTATTTCAATTATTAATTATTTATTTTATTAACAACTTTGCAATGCATGTATAGCTTAATTTATTTTCTGTGTTTATGGGGCGTATTTTCCAAAAAAATTGGACTGCATTGACGCTAACGTTACGTTCAATTGGAATTAAATGAATAAAAGTGTCTAATGTGGGTGCCTTGAAAAAAAAAGTCCTTGTCCCACTCTGTTTTCAGATGTGCCCTCTTTCGGCCCCCCAAACAATTCAGTTCTGAAGCCATCACTGGGTAGGAGTTTTGTTTGCTAGCGGTTCTACTGTTGCTACCTGATCACTCCACGATTTAAGAGCTGCGTTAGTTAATGTATGTTAATGCTACGTAAATTTGGTGACCCCTTGTAGTGACCTCCCCTCACCCGACGGGATCTTCTTGACGTCATCTCTCCCCCCCCCCCCCCCCCCTTCCATGGACTTCTTCCGATCGGGAAGTGTATATTTTACAAAAAGTATACAAATACGTCGTACATTGGTAATACGCTAGAATCACTTTACTGGGGGAGACGGCAGTGGGCCAGCAATTTTAGCCAGCGGGGCGAAACGAAAAATTCCATTTTTGTGGTCCTCTCTCCACCCCTCCCCCCCCAAAAAAATAAGAATCAAAGTAAAATAACTCTCTTGCAATTAATTCTTTTTCACACATCCAACATTTTAAACTCTTTTCTGTACCATTTTTTTTGGAATATTTTTAAATCCAGACGAAAAAAGGATTATTACACAGTAACAATTAGACTCCATTGATGTGACCACGAGACCTTCCTGTCACTGCAAAAGAAACTAACGTAGTTTTCTTAATAAGTAAATATAATTTTCTTCGTTTATACGTTCGATTTTGATCTGATGTTGGGGGGGGGGGGG
>JAHWFP010108955.1:2801-15040 GCA_023313725.1 Lithobius niger | reverse complement strand
GAAATAACGTAGTTCAGTAAGCCACCTTTATGCACTTACGTTTCGTCTGAGTGGCATGACCCGGATTCGAACCAGCTACCCAGTTCGCCCCCAGTTGAGGATGTGGCCATAGCGACTAAGGCGCTATGCAAGTGATCTGGGGGCGAACTGGGTAGCTAGTTCGAATCCGGGTCATGCCACTCCGACGAAACGTAAGTGCATAAAGGTGGCTTACTGAACTACGTTATTTCTTGTGTATGATTTTCGCTGTTGGCTTAATTTCCAATTTTCCTTAGCTGTGTGATAATCTTATCCCCATGACCAACAGGCCACTTAACAATGAATATGGTTTAATAACAAGAAAATACACGTCTGCACAGGTTTCTCTGCATCTCTCTGCTCATACAAGAGTAGTGAATCTGGGAGGCGGGCCACAAAGGGAGGGATCGCGAGGCTGTCAGTTGTGAGGTAGGAAAGCCTACCTCACAATAGCACATTGTGTACTGAAACGTGATAAATGCGCAGACCTACTATGCACTGTGCCGATTAATACACAGATATAATTATTAGTTCGTGGCTGCCGCCTTAACTCGGAACAAGTTTAGATTAGATTTAGATTAGGGGTTTGCATATCTCTGTAATGTGTGGTGCAGTGGCAACCCGGACCACTGCACTGTGACTGAGGTTGGCGCTAATGACCAAGCTGTCGACGCGTCATTAAGCCTCATCCCCCCCCCCCCCCAAAAATCCATAAAAACAAATCATTCAGGCATGGTCCAGGCCTAAAGCTTTAAAATTTAAAAAAATATTTTACATACCAAATGATACTACATGTTGCTTGATGGGTGCTCGGAAGTTGTCAACGCTGTTGGTTAGATAGATGAAATAAATCCTTGCAGAGATGTGGCAATCGTTCTGAATTTATTTAGCAAAAACAACAAATATGAAGAAGTGAAGCACAATAAAAAGTATGGTGACCTTGAAATTTTTGGAAGAGGAAAAAAAACTTCTGTAAGAAAGGAACTACATTAAAATATGTCAAAAGTGGTACTTCGGAAATATGAATTAAAAATAAGATAAAAAATCTGGTATTTGGGTTGTTTTTGTAAATAAAAAAATTATATTGCTAGACAAAGAACGAAGGCTTTTTCGTGGCCTGATTAATGGTTTGAACAAAAAAAAAAAAGTTTCAGAATATTTCTTGTATTGTTTAAATCCAATGTTACAGCAAACATACTGGAGGCATTGTTACTATTGCCGTACATCCTGTGAATGTATTGAGCACACAACTAAGATGCTAATAATTGCCTGGTGCGTTGGGCAAATAATCCTGTGGACACGGATGCGATAATCGCATGGATTTTTAAAGGACGGGTCTAAAACTACTGGATTGCCAGTGGTAGGGCTAGTCATGTATCAACCAGTACGGGCCTGGAGTAAAAGTAGTGCCCTTGACTGTGGACAAGTTCGATGATGCACCATCACACACCAAACCGAAGCATTTGAAGTTAAATGCGTGAAACACACGAATACTGCCCATTACGCACGGCAGCAGGTGTCTGGTCTCTATTGGTCTTGCAAATGTAAACCATGGACCTACGATATCGTGTTTCTGCTAGAGGTCCCTCCACAAAACCTGTAACGTGTAGGTAGTTGGCAGATTTTTTCGCTGTTCTTTTATGGAACTAAAGACATATAGGGATGACTACCCCATCATTTCATGATTCTTGCTTTTCCAGCAGATCTTAGCTATAACTTTCACTTCATCATAAACAATGGTACCTAATCCTTTTGTGGCTTCCTCTCCTCGTGTAATTTTCTTCTTGTTCAAGGAGTCGTCCGCACCATTTGGTCCTTAAGATATTCTAATGTGCTTGTTGTAATCCTTGGCTGGCTTAAACGCTGCCGCGTAAAAGTTCTGAGTACTTCAACAATTGGCAGTTGCAGGATTTGAAGACTTTCCAGCACCTCTTACGCCACTTTGCTTCCTAGAAAAACGGCAAGAGCTGTTAGGAAAAAAAAAAGAAAAGTATCAGGCCACGTCAGATGCGCCAAGTTAGGTAACAAACATCACATCAATTCAATTGTCCAGGTTGTAAACCATTGTAGCGTGATGCCATAGCGTCAGTGTCTTATATCCCGAAGCATAGTTGGGGACATTTCAGGTACTTAGGGGAAAATTTTACTCAGGAAATCGCTGAGTATCTACCGAGCTATTTTCTAACTGGTCATTGCCATTTAAAAATTTTTCATTTTTAATAATGTATTGGATTTTGAAGAAAACTGCACTCTTACGATAGTTGATACCAAGAAATTAAGTACTCATTTTCAGCATCGCTAAAAAAATGTTAAAACTGGATCGGTAACGTCAGTATCGGTGCAGCCATATCATTCATTTTAATTCTTTTATTTTTAAACAGCTTTATATCTTTTTGAGTCAGTCTTGGAAGTAGCGTTATCGGATAGCTCACGAAAAAAACCCCACTGAAATGGTTTACGGTAACGCTGAAATCCACGAAAATTTAACTAAATTATACAGGAAAAAAGTAACACCACAGACACTAGTTGATCCTTCAAAAAACTGCCAGTAACCCAAATGTTGCTTTACTTTTGAAAAAGCAGG
The DNA here is from genome assembly GCA_023313725.1 of Lithobius niger. Lineage (NCBI taxonomy): Eukaryota > Metazoa > Arthropoda > Chilopoda > Lithobiomorpha > Lithobiidae > Lithobius > Lithobius niger. The sequence goes on along the minus strand of JAHWFP010108955.1, from coordinate 12,438 downwards.
GATTTGTTGTGCCTGCCATTCGCAGAAAAAGGTTGGTTACCAAATTCAAAGAAAAACAGGCAGATGCATAAATCAATTCGTTTGTGGCTTACCTTCCCAAACATTCCGATTTTGAGCATTTCAAAATTGAAAGCTCTTTGCTACAGTAAAAAAATGTATTGGCTGACACGCTTGATAACCTGCACTAGCCCACACTTTTGATCAATTTTAACAAAAATGTATGTGGGGTTGGCTCGACACCCTATACTTGGTTTTTAGTAGACTAGTGGATTGATAAAAAAAATACTGCACAATGGGTGTCAACAAGCACTATACGTAATATTACTGTATTTGGCCTGGTATTTTGAAAAACTGTCCTGTGTCTTTCGCATGCGCTGCCATGCTGTCACATCTCCTTCGTTGTTACATTCTTCCCGTAAGAAGTTATTTCGTTGTCCACGTAAGAGAACAATTTGTATGAGAAGAACTGAGGTGAGACATGTTATTGCAGAGTTCAGATCAGTAACAATCTTTCAGAAAAAGTTAAAGGGAGAGTTTTAGGCAACTCTGCCCACATGAATCTGTTTACAAGTGTGTTAACCCATAGTTGCCTGAGCCTCTTTCCCGGACCACTGCACTGTGACTGAGGTTGGCGCTAATGACCAAGTTGTCGACGCGCCATTAAGCCTCAATTCCCCCCCCCCCCCTCTTTCCCTCAAAAGTGCATATTAGACTGAGCAGCAGCAGTTGAATGAAAACAAATCTGACACACTCCAGCTAAAATTGCTCTCGGATCTAGTAGCCTGTAACTACCTAACACAAACCAAGCTAAATCCCTGATTAGGTGTGATAGTTAAAATAAATTTATTTAGCTGTGAAAAATATGCGGAAAATTAATTTTGCCAAAAAAAAAAAACTGCCAAAATGGCAAACTTCATATGCAGGATGAATATGTTTTGATTATTTATTCATATGGTAGGTAGTCTTGGCTTCAAAACAACAACAACAAAATTGAAAAAATATGCAGAACTTGTAGGCCAAGTTTAGAATCAGTTCTGGTTCATGGATTGGCTACCCTGCTACACTTACTCCTGTGCTTTCCCTGGCGCTCTGGATCGTCGAAATGGTAGTCATGTGATGGTAACATCCGAAACCGGGAAAAGGGAACATTCTAACTTCACAAACGGCACAAGTGTACACACACAGTGTCCACACGTTGTAGCTGAACTTGGCAATTACTTGCAGCTTTTAGCGTCCCAGGAGCATGACGAAGATGCACATTCATCCTTTTGTCTGTAGGCTGGACCATTACAGCAGGTTCGGAATCAGTTACCTCAGCAAGTTTCACTTGAAACTGACGATGTGAGCGCTTACTTGTTGGGTTGTTTTTCTTAAACAATACAAAGGTATTCAACATGCATGCATCAATCATATAAAAAAAACTGTGTGGCCATCTGAATCCTTTGATGTGTTTTTTGTAACACTTTATTTTTGATTTCCGAGATCGACTCCTATGTGTTTGTTATATAGGCCTATAATTTTGGACTATTAATATTTATTTTCGACCATTCTTTGGTGGGTTTGCTTTTGACTTTTCTTTCACCTGGGTCACTTTCAAAGGTTGAAGGGACTGTGGAGATGACAGTGACTGGTTTGGTGTCTTTCTATGTCACAGCCAACATCTTTGCATTTTGGCATTGACGAAAATGTGCTTATCCCTTTTCTATTTTTTTGGTGTCGGTTCTTCTTCAAGATGTCTGCTGGAAGGGCTTTTCGACGAGCTGTAACAATTCCACAGGCCATGATCTGACGTTCGTACAGTTTATTGAACAATGTGGGGCTACTGTAAAAACGGTCCATATAAACATGATACCTCATGTTGTAAAATGGCTTCAATAAATGTTATACAACATCAAAAGTTGCTCCTTGCTCTGACACAAACTTGTGTTTGCCTGCATAAATTTCAACAAGTAGTACATAGGCTGTGTCGGATTCATCAACAACGTAAAATTTTTTTGGCCCCAGCGGTCTGGCTTGTTCGGCATAAACTGACATGCAGGTATTTGCCCTTACCCTGGTATCATGGAGTCGTGCCGTGAAAGATTTTGCGAAGGATGGTAAACACTACTATACGACAACGTGGCAATAATATTTGAAACAGCATTCGCACTTTATACATATTGGCATAATCATGGTTATCAGTAATAGCGTCTTCCTCATCAACAAAATGTATGTGACGCAAGATTGGAAAAATCCATCGCGCGGAAACACACTGCGGAAGCCTTTTATTTCAAACAACGAACATTTTGTTGACCTATATTGTTTTAGCTTCCCACGTAGTTGTAACAATCCAAATCCTATTATTAATCGTATGAAAGCCATCAAATCTTTCACGTCTAATTTTTTTAATTTCATTTTATGTTTTGTTGGCTCTTTCGCTAACGAATAATTACAGTGCTTATTTTGTATGGTTACAAATTGTTTTAAAAAATGCTTCTGTAAAAAAAAGCTGGAAAGCGTCGAGTTCAGGTTTGCCAGCGATGTCTTTTTGAGACCCAACATTTGTTTCCATAAATCTTTTTTCATCCATTGGAATATAATATTGTTGCGAGTTCATTTCCATACCTTGATTGTCCGTGACGGCCTCTAAATCCGAGGATTCGTCGCTACTTTCATTTTCCAAAAGCGTGTTGTGATCGTCACTATCACGAAAGCCATTGTCAATACTGGAGTCATCACTTGCGTGAGGTTTCAGAGTTGTGAACTGCTATTCTATAGGAGTCTCTTGTAGGGTTGGTGGCAGTGATGTGGTCGAGGACTCATTTTTACCCCTCGTTAGTCTCTCCCACGTAGACTGCCTAGAAACCCTTGCAGGGCACACTATACAGCTTTGGCTTTGTTGGGACGGCCCTCGGTGATATCTTGCCTCATGGGAGCTGGAACTGGCGTCTTTGTTGGGCACGGCTCTGTTGGTAGTCGCATGCTTCTGGTGATTTTTTTGCTGCAGGTGTTGTACGAGTGTTGCGGTGGATTTGTCGGTTTTTTTTACTGACAGTTGTCTGTGGTTTTGGGTGGGTGTTCTCGTCAGGTAGTATCGTTTTGTCTGTTGTTCTGGTGTCGCGTTTTTATTCCAACATTTTATTTTGGTTGGTGGCACTCTTGAGATGTGAAATTAGATCTTGTCACGTTACAATATAAGAGAGAGTCGTTCGGTTCTTGTACGTCTGTTCCGTTTCCTTTTTGTGTGCTATTTATGGTATTGAAAGCTTTAACTATGGTTTGGTTTAGTAATGTCCCAGGGTATTCTAGGTTGAGGAAACATAATCTCGGCTTTTTCAAGGATGGCTGTCTGTGTGGGATGGGAAATTCATTTTTCTTATGGTCATCCCCAACACAACCACTCAAGGCCATATACCACAGTGAGATGAACAGTCACCCAGCACTCATTTGGCATCCAGAGAGCCATCACACACCTCGAAAAAGCTAAGAGTAGGGTTCTCCAAACTAAGATAACCGTGAGGCATTCCTAACGAACCATAGTTAAGCCAACAATACCAAAAGACAGCACAAAAAAGAAAAGGGAACAGACTGTACAGGAACCGAACCACTCACTCTTTAATTGTACAGTGACCAGATCCACGAATCCTTGCAAACCCAAACTTCACCATCTTCCATCTTCCGCATGACATTGCGCGTCAGTTGGGCGATAAGTCTGTCCTCCTGTCCGTGTTTTTCAATTTTTGCAGGAGGTACAGATGTATGACACGATTTAGATTAGGGGTTTGAATAACATCTCTGTTATGTGTGGTGCAGTGGCAACCCGGACCACTGCACTGTGACTGAGGTTGGCGCTAATGACCAAGTTGTCGACGCGCCATTAAGCCTCAATCCCCCCCCCCCCCAAACTTCACTTGCGAACTCAAGAATGCTACTAACCTAAAAAAATTGTTGGAATAAAAATAGACAAGAAAACAATACACACAAAGACACTATCCGACAACACCCATCCAAAACCAGTCAAGGCTTTGCGGGCGCTTAACATCTTGTCCTGTCGGGCACTTCATGGGGTGCCGATCGCACTGCCATGTTGCGCCTCTACCGGGCCCTTGTCCGCAACCCCCTGTGGGCTGGGGGTAGAATAAGCCCACCGTACCCCTGCGTGTCGTAGAAGGCGACTAAAAGGGAACCCAAGATCACGGTCTGCTAGTGTGCCAAGGGTCTGCATGGCGGAGGGTTTTTTGTCCGTCTTGAACACTAGCAACCTCAACACTACGGTTTGCGAGTGCGCCTACGGTGTGTATGGCGGGCAGGTTTAACTGTTGATTCCTGGGGTCCTTGACCTTGGACCCATACATCAACTATTGACTCTGCACTACGATGACGTATGCCTGCAGGGTCACCATGAACCAACAATGATCGTCATGACCATGATGGGTCATATGTTGAAGACAACTTAAGTGTTTATCGTTGTGATCATTATTGTTAACGGTTGTTATGTTTGTAAACAAATTGGAAAGGTTGTTAAAGAAGTTGCGTTAGCTTCCACACTTCATCGAAATTCCTCCAACCGTTTAGATCATGTTTTGTGTTAAAATATTGTCCCTTCCATATGTAAATATGTCATGTCATTATAGTTAGTAAACTACAGTGAAGTTTACAGTGTTTACGAAATGAGTCGTCATTCCGAGTTTCACAGTCCACCGTTTGCAGCTCCTATATTATTTCATTCCACTGCGCCTATCCCTTCAATGTGGTAGCGGGAGCCGTGTATTTGGAACTTTGGATTCGACGCTCAATATGAAAAAGTGAACTTAAAGAAGACATGGCAAAGAAATGCGGCGACGTTACTTTTCGGAAACCAGGAGAAAATTGGAGGTCTAAGACGTCACCGGCAGGGAAGGGGAGAAACGATGAAGCAAAGAAGAGAATCAGATAAGTATAATTCTTCTAAATAAGGAAATTCGAATGTTTCTAATGGCTGCCCAAATGCGGGAATTTACGTGCTAGACTGACACGATAAAAACAGAACAATAAAACTAGAAGTAATACCGTTCAGTGCCAAAATTTGAAAGTTAAAAATGGCATCTGGAGGTTCGATTTCAAGTCAGACGACCATTCCTAATTTAACTGGTACGAATTACATTCAATGGGCAGAAAGAGTAAAAGCTTACCTAATGCATTGTTATATGTGTGTGTGGAAAATCAAAAATCTGTAGATTGAGTTTTTTGTTGTGCCTAATTCAAAAGAAAAAAATACTCTTTTGTGGTTTGTTTACCTGCGCAAGTCAAGGCTGTTTAAAAACAGAAACATTTATCAGCTAATCTCATCTGAGAAGGGGACTGAAATGTGGGTCACAAACCAAAACCCTTTGTCCACCTCAAGAGATGTCTTGTGAGATAGACAGCGAAAGCGAACCCATTATCCAGTTCAGTGGGCACAGGGCTGTAATTGAAAGACAATTGTTATTGCTTACAAGACCTTGGACTAAAAAAGGAACACCTATGAGCTTCTTGTGGGAGGGTCTTGTTTGGGGGGATAAAAATGAAAGTTGCTATGTAAAAGGGATCCATTCTGCGTTTGAGTAGTGAGATGTCTGGATCGTTGGTGTAAATATGTAGTGTGTAAATAAATAGTTGTACATAAAGCGTTGTGTATGACTGCACTACATGGAAGAGGTGAAGTAGCTGGGTTGACAACGCAACTTGTAATGCCAAGTAGATGGTGGCAGCCAAAGCAGACCATCGCTCCTATCCTTCAAACATACGACAGAGAAACCAACCCGTAATCGGACGTTAAGTGAAGTAAAATCGCAACAGCATCAAGGTTTGTGGGCCTACGTGACGGAAGAGAGTAAAGAGACTGATGCAAATAAAAAGTTAGTAGGGACTCAAAAAGCCATGGGAACAATTTTACTTTTCATTGCAACAGGTTGTGTAACGGTTCCTACTTCAGTCACTACTCCGAAACAACTATGGGATTTTCTGAAATGCACTTTTCAACCGAATAATGTTCTTAGATGTCTGGCATTACATAGGAAATTTTACTCTATAGCAAAATCTTCAAATGAGAGCATGAGCAGTTATATCAATCGGGTTGAAGAATGTGCAAACGAATTAGCTGACTGTGGCATGAAAATCTCTGACACAAATTTGGCATGGTGCATTTTGGCGGGGTTACCTAGAAGTTGTGATGTAATGTTAATGGGCTTCGCAGCAATGGGTGCCAATAATATTACTTGTGCAAAAGTAAAAGAACTGTTATATTTTGAAGATTCAAGAAATCTAAATGATCCTAACCTAACTCAATCCTTAAATTCGGCAGCATTGGCCGTACATGCGAACAAGCAATACTCTCAGGGTCAAACAATACCGACAGCTAATAAGAAATTAAGTTGTTTTACCTGCGGTGGTTCCAATCACAAAATGGCGTCCTGCCCCTCACCCCCTGATCCTTCTATTTTTAGCAACCGTGGAAGAGGTAGAGGAAATCACCGTGGATGGAGAGGATTCAAAAGAAGAGGAGGAAACAGAGGATCACAAGCGAATACAAGCCAAGAACCGAAGGGTTTATTCGCCACAGCCACATCCACGATGTATGCATTGTTCTCGTGCCTATGGACCTGGTCATTTTTCTCAGCAGCTACGGATGATAAAGGTAAAAAGTTGCAAGATATTTTCGTCGTGGATTCCGGCGCATCCAATCATCTCGTGTCAAATGAAAACTGGTTGTTTAATTGTCTAAAAATCAATGGTTTGCCTATACTTTCAGCCAGCAAAAATTGCGATTTGAAACCGCATTCAAAAGGCAACATTCTTTTTGACACTGGTAAAGGTAAAATTTTGATGAAAGATGTTTTATATGTTCCAGACTTACAAGTTAACTTATTTTCTGTAAGATCGGCTACAGCAAATGGGTGTCATGTGATATTCTATGAGACCTGTTGTTTGATTTATCATGGCCGTAAAATGATTGCAAAAGGGTATATGACTAATGGTTTGTACATTTTGGTAGGAAACCCATTACTTAATAATGATCCAGTTACAGATAAGTTGCTTAGAGGAACAAACTATATTGATATTCCAGATAGTGGTCATGTTGCAATGTTAAACAAGATAGTGCCAGCGAAAGTAACGATACAAAGTAATTTGGAATTGTGGCATAAACGATTTATGCATACAGCAATCTCTACTTTGCATGAACTGAGTGACTCAAAAGCCCTTAGGGATTTTAAACTTCCAAAGAAGAAGAATATAACTTCCCCCTGTCACGACTGCATTCAGGCAAATTTGACAAGAAAACCTTTTCCAGCACTTACATACGAACGAGAGAAAGATCAATTAGCTTTAGTGCATACTGATGTGCTAGCAATTCCTGTCAAATCCATAGGCGGAAATTCGTATGTCCTAACGTTTACAGACGACTACTCAGGATTTGTGAGTGTTTACATACTGAAGAATAAATCGGACGTTCCTGAAAAAATAAAAGAGTATGTAGCAATGGCCGAAAATCAAACTGGTAAACGTTTAAAAGCCATAAAATCCGACTGCGGGTCTGAATATCTTAACAAAACGTTATCCGATTTTTTCAAAGAGAAGGGTGTGAGGCACACCACCACAAATCCCTTCTGCCCTGAGCAAAATGGCCGTTCGGAACGCCTTAACAGAACCCTGATGAATCTTGTTAGAGCAACATTAACTAGTGCTAATTTGCCAACTTATCTTTGGGCTGAATTAATTACCACAGCAGCCTATATACGAAATAGATGTGTGAACAAAGCTAACAAGAATTGCACACCATTACAATTATGGCTAAGAAGGTCTGAAAAACCAACGGCTAGACATTTAAAAGCTATAGGTTGTATATGTTTTGCTCACATTCCCGTCCAGAAAAGACATAAATTACAGCCGAAAGCAAAGAAGTGTGTAATGATTGGCTACGACTTAATTTCACGTAGCTATAGACTTTGGGACTTGGAAAGTAAAGTTGTGATTGTGTCAAGAAACGTTACATTTCTGGAAAATGAATTTAATTTTGAACATTTGAATCAACAGAATTCTACAGAATTTGAAAAGATGTGGGAACAGCTGTGGACAAATGAAGAAACTGACGAGGAAGAAGAAACCGAAAAACTGCCAACTGAGACAGCACGAGCCATTACCCCATCAATTGAACTGCCAACTTCAGCTACAGGTGAGAAAGTCGTGACCCCTCCTACTGTAACGCCTTTGCTGGAAGAGGACAAAACTCCACCTCAAGTGGTGGGTCAACTCGCCAAAAAGAAGAAAAAGAAGGAATCCAAGACAAGTGAAAGTAAAAGTGATTTTGAACATAGATATTTTACGAGGTCAAAGTCTAATAAAATTGTCTCAGAAAAAGAAACGCCAATTCCAGGGGAAGAGAATAGTTTACCAGAAGAAAATAACGTTAAAGTACCAACAAATACGAATGAAAATAAGACTGAAAAAGCTTTAACAGTTTTTGGAGGGAAAAATAACAGCAATGTTATTGGCGATTCTTTCACTGAATTACTCCTGGAACGTTATGGTGAACTAGTGACCCAACACACGTTGATAAATACTTGTTTCTTCAATTTTCACAATGATGATTATGAGCCAGCTGCTTTAGCTACAGTTGTTAATGAGCCTAAAATACCGAACAATTTCCGTGAAGCAATAAATAGTGTCGATTCAGAAAAATGGTTAGCTGCTATACACGCTGAATATGGAAGCCATATTGCCAATGGCACCTGGTGTTTAGAAGAACGTCCACCAGGAGTACCCGTGGTAGGATGTCGCTGGGTGTTCTGTGTTAAGCGTAATGCTTTGGGCGGCATCGATCGTTACAAAGCACGCCTTGTTGCAAAGGGATTTACGCAACAATATGGACAATCGTACTTTGAAAGTTACAGCCCGACTGCTGGGCTTGCAACAATACGTCTAGCAATCTCTGTAGCGGTACAAAACAATTGGTATATAGACCAATACGATGTGACTGTTGCTTATCTCCAAGGACGACTCGATTGTTACGTTGCTATGCAACAACCAGAGGGCTTTGTTATACCCGGTCAAGAAACAAAGGTGTGCCGTCTCGTAAGATCGATATATGGACTCAAACAATCCGGACTTTGTTGGTACAGAAGACTGACGGAAGTGTTGTTGAAGCATGGTATGCATCGTTGCCTTTCAGACGCATGCGTATTTTGGATAGAAGTCAACAATGAACGTGGTTTCGTTACAGTCTACGTCGACGATTTAATGGCAGCTGCCCAAACAATCAGAATTAGACAATTGTTGAGGAAGATATTGAATTCTGATCTGGATATAAAATATCTGGGTCCCTTGAATTTCCTGCTAGGAATCCAATTTGAAAGAGAACCCAGTGGAGTGCTTTTTGCACATCAACGCACTTATACAGAGAAAATATTAAAAAGATTTAATATGGAATTCTGTAAAACAGTTAACACACCGTGTCTCCCTGGTCAACATTTAAATAAGACTGTAACCTTAAGTGTTGAAGAGCAAGAGGAAATGAAGACAGTCCCTTTTAGAGAATTAGTAGGGTGCCTATCTTATCTTGCCTTGGCGACACGTCCCGACATAGCATATGCGGTCAATGCAGTGGCCGCACATTCGGCTAATCCAAATCCTACACATTGGA
>JAHWFP010108954.1:21688-51694 GCA_023313725.1 Lithobius niger | reverse complement strand
GCCTCTCTATGGGGGCATGGCGTCGCTGGATACCTGGTCCTGGTGGGTTGGTTGCCTTTTGGTTCTTTATTAGTGTTTTGGTGGCAGTGTGTGTGTGGTTTAGTAAGCTTGTTCTCCGGGGTTCCTGGTTGGGGTGGTGATTCCCGCCTCCTGTCTGACAAATTCAGCAATATCACTGAAGGTAAGTATTTGCAGGAAGTAAGAAACGAAAATTTTAACTAGTGAAAATTAGTTTTTACTTACCTAAAATACTTACCTTCAGTAAGGACCGGCCCGCCTCCCCGCAATCACTGAACCGGAGTGCCCGTGAAAGTGATGCGGTTGAACTGGTGGGGGCGCTGACGTCGGTAAGGACGTGCAGCGCCACCTGGCGGCAGTGGAGAAAAGCTTAGGGAGAACATAAAAAATAGGGTTTTTAGTTCATAAGCGAGCAGTAAATAGCGTAAAAAGGTGGTTTTAGCAATATTACTGAAGGTAAGTATTTTAGGTAAGTAAAAACTAATTTTCACTAGTTAAAAATTTCGTTTTAACTTTCCCAAATAAAAAATTTCGTTTTTTACTGTTTCATCCAACTGCCTGGACAGCTAGAGATTCTAGGCATTGGAGATGTTTCTCAGATTTAAGACGATTAGAGTTTTGGAATTTCCCAGTCAAAGTGATGTTCCACGTTTTTGTGGTGTACTGCAAGGCTGTTTTCAACGTTGCCTTTGGAGTAAACCTTGTTGGCTGCCACCACGATTTACACAATACACTCCTTCCCGCGTATTTTTAATGCTCCCTAGACCCTAGGGTAATTTTTCAGCTAGTTTCTCTTCCTTAATACACTGGATGCCTGTGATTCCTCTCTTCTCCTTCATCACCCTCGATTTTGCCGTGTACATTCTTGAAGAACATGTCAAGGTTTCGATTCCGAAGTAGTTGCTGTAGATCTTTGCGCAGTCCCTTTCCCTTTCTGTGTGTCTTTCTACTATTAGTTTGTTGCCACTTCTTCCCTTGCAATCTTGTAGTTTTTCTCTGCCATTTGGAGGAGGCGGTTCAGGAGACTTGCTGGGTATCTCAGTGGAACATACTTCACTTTTGCTACATGTGGATGCTGGTGTCAAAGCTAAAGCTGATGTCTTAGAATTCCTGACCAGTCTGATAAACTCGTTTCTTGTGATCATGTTCTTTGCATTATTACAGAGCCTGGAGGGCTGATACTTGAAGATGATCATTTCTCATTTCTTTCGACATCAACAAGCTTTTCCCTAGCCTTACACGTAGATTGATCTTCAAAATATTTTGCCCAAAAGCGGGGAATTAGGAGGGAAGTGTGGGAGGAACGAGGCTTTAATGTTATTCTCGTTTCGATTTATGTCGAATTTGGGGTAGAACTTCTCGACAGGTGAAAGGAGCCACGATGGGCTACTCTAGCTTTCCCATCACTGTGGAGCTAGTTTTACAACATCTCGATCGGTGCATGATTAACAGCAAGCCTGAGATGAGACTGGTGTAGGTTTGTAGATGATATTCTGGTAATCCTAAAGAAGAATGAATGAGACGAGGTACTGGAATTGTCTAATGGATGGATGAGAGAGCTTAAATTCACAGTGGAAAAAGAAAATGAAGGCAGGATTCTGTTTCTGGATGTGATGCTTAGCAGAGGAGAGGGTGACACCTTAAAATTCCGACCTGTGCAAAACCAACAGCAACAGGGAGGGGAATAAGCTACACATCGCGGCATCGTGGAACCAATTGAATATGATTGCAAGAAACGAGTTTATCAGACTGGTCAAGAATTCTATGTTACCAGCTTTGGGTCAACAGTCAACAGCATCTACATGTAGCAAAATGGAAGTACGTAGCAATGGGATACCCAGCCCGGACGTCTGAACCAACTCATTATGGAAGCAGTGAAAGTTCAAATGGCAGAGAAAAACTCCCAACAAGATGACAGGGGAAGAAGTGACACAACAAACCGATAATAGAGAGTCAGTTTAACATACGGAAAGGAACTATGTGAAGAGCTACAGAGAATACAGAGAAAACTTTTGACACATTCTTCAAGAATGAAAAAGCTGTAAAGTCGAGGCTGATAAGAAGAAAGGAATCACAGTCATGGAGTGTATTAAAGAAGTAAGAAAAGCTGGAGAAATTAGGGTAGGTAGTATTAAAACATGCCGGGAAGGAGTATGTTGTGTACCATGTGGTGGCTGTGACGAGGTTTACATCAGAGAAACAAGAGTAAGAGTGCACAACCGTATTAGACAGCATATGGCGGAAACTAGAAATGGCAATGACAAAAACAGCGTCACAATACACCACCAAAACGTGGAACATCACATTTAACGGGGAAAATTTCAAAACTTTGATTGTCTCCAATTTCACCTTTGGTTAAACATCTCCGTTGCCTGAAATCCCTAACCATCTGGGCACATGAAGGAAACAGTAGAAAACTTATGAATTTACAAGCACCTGCCATCCCCTCTATTCATTTCGTGATGATCTGTCAAAGAGACTCACGAAGTGGGCTGAGAAATGCAGTAGGCCGCGCGACGCATTGAATTCAAATCCAGAATGTGGTAATGTGAACCAAAGAACATTCTCTATGTTGAAGTCTGATGAAGACGGTAAGAAGTGATTATTACCAATAACAAATCCTTCAGAACTGTCGAATATTTGCAAAATACTGATAGCATTGACGTGTTGTGATTGTGCGTAATCTAATGGAAGACCAACGTATTTGTGCTCCGAACACTCAAGTAAACTAAGTCGTTTTCGCAATTTTTAAATGCTTCCTAGCATGTTTTTACTTGTCTTCTAAAATACCTACCTTCCCACCAACCCGTTGACGCCAGTCCGTTAGCAGACTTCTCTGGTCTGCGCTGAGCCTATCCATTTTTAAGTGTACTTAGTGCCGGTGTCCAATCACGCTGGGAGATCGCCATCCTCTTTGCTGCAAATGTAGAAGCATCGATTTCTGCATTCAAACTCGGTTGATTTGTCCCGTCGTTCCTAGGCCAGTTCGGTGGATACACTCCTCTTCGTTGGGAATTTGGTTCAAGTGATTGGGTTTTTTGCCGACTGAATGCCTTCGGAGGTATGTATTGAACCGGGCATTAATTTAAATTCAATGGCCCAAAGCTAACCTCCAAATTCAGATATTCCTGGCACGAGAAACACTGGTTCAAGCGATCAGACTAGCGTTCATAGTTGCGCCATTATAGATGCTATTTTCAGCCGTGTTGCAGCCGCTTTTGAAAGGTTCAACGCAGGTTATTTGGCCAATTTAGCGGCTTTGTAAAATAGGTGTAGAAAAACCGTTTTGGTCGCAGTGGAAAACTTGTCGTGCCGTTGCCTGTTCCAGCATTTTAATTGCCCGCTGTTAAACAACCTTGCCTAGTAGATGACAACGTACGCTCCATCCAGGAAGAAGCTGTCGAGAAAAAAGTGAGTGATAGAATCCTGTCGTGTGTGATGCTCAACAATGATCTGCCGGTCACCGACTATTATTTGCCACACGTACAAGGAAGCAACAGTTGTATCACCAGCCAAGCCTTTGGATACGTCAGCTGCTGCTGTCGAGCCGTTGGCCAAGGGAGTGAAGTAGTCAACGTTGTAGGATAAGATGCACAAGAGGATGGATTCTGCTTCAAAAACGAAGAAACGCGGTGGGGAGTCTACTAAGAATCCAAGCAAGTGCCACACGTCGTCCCATTACTCGTGGAGCATCGTACCCTCACAAGAACTTGAAGCGATCTTTCTTCAGCATCAAGTTTTTGCTTCATGTTTGTCACATCACCCGCCTATGATGCCCCCACATTGCAATGTCCTTTCATTGTCCAGCATTCTGCGATTCTGCGCAACGTGGATGAAGCATCTGAATTCAAACTTTCTTCATTCTATCCGAACGTGGTCTCGAACCAGTGAACCATGGACAGTTTTGGGACTGCTCGTCCTTCTGTGGATTCCCTTCCTGATTTTCAGAGGGTTCTTCAAATAGAGATTGTGAGCGATCTTCGGGCAAGTCTGATGGGACCATGATGATTCCCCTCGACTTGAATGGGGCAAATTGGCGGGCACGGCATACCATTATCTCCCATCAACATTCTGTAAGAATCGGCCTACTGTTGTCCCAAAGAAAGCAGACCCTCAGACCATAATGTGGAAACTCCGAGGTTCCTCCCCTAATCATTTAGCGTTGTTGCAAGTGCTGTTTCGATCTTTATTGGACTATGAAGGACTTCTTTGATGAGGGGTTAAACCGCTTTCTATCATCGCTTCCGTCCCCCCTCACGAACCTAGTAAAGGGAAATTATTCAAACATTCTTGGGCCCCAGAATACGGAGGCTTCCAGAACCTTCGAGGAGAAGTAGTTCCTGACGAAGCAGCTATAAAATGGAGCTGTATTCTGTGTGGGTCATTAACCTCAGTGAGGATTTGGATGTCGCTGTTTGGGGGAAAAAGATCCAATTCCAGCGATTCAGCTTTAAGACTAGCTCATAGGCAAAACTCAACTTACTCAGCAACTAGAGCTGCACTTATGACCTGGAAACTAGTAACTAATCCTGATTCTAGGAATAAATGCATCCTCTGTTGCTGCCTCATTATGTTGAAGAAGGCATCTTCCTTTCACGCGGACTCTTCATGGGGGTTCCTGTTCAACATCTTACACCTGACGGCCTGCTTTTCATGGATGCGTTGAACCTGGGCTGGGGTGCCCACTTGCGAGCGAAGTCAACATCGGATCTTTGGAGCGAAGAGGAAAAGACATACCACATCAATGTGCTTGAGCAGTGGGCCATCTGCTATGCCGTTCAGCGCCGGTCCCACTATGTCCATCACTTCATCAGTGTCATGTCGAATAAGACTGCAGCTGTTGCATACATAAGGAAGGAAGAGGGAACCCGGTCACCGTCCCCGCAGGAGGAGGCCTCGAAGCTTTTCACCGTATGGACCTCCATCAACACCACGCACCCTCCCAGATACATTCGGGCAAATGGTAACGATTTTTCGAAAATGATCGTTGCCGCTCGTACTGTGAAACGAAGTAAATCCAAAAATCCAACAAACTACGTGTTCGCCCACTTTCACGACAAAGACTATGATACAATCATACAACACAGTCTTGCAGTTTGCTATTGAAAATTTGCAAGACTGTGATGTATCGTATTCTTTGTTGTGAAAGTGGGCAAACACGTACTTTGTTGGAAGGACTTTTGTCCTAGTGATAGGGTTGCGGGTGTTTCCATCAGTGGGCAACTCCGTTGATTGACCTCTTCGCGACACAAACGAACGCTCAGCTCAGCATCTTTGTTTCACCCATTCTAGAAGTACGGGCATAGGCGACGGACAGCCTGATCATCTCATGGACAGGTCTGAATGCCTATCTCTTTCCGCCATTTTACCCTCTCCTGTTCTGAACAATATTTGGGAGTCCAACCAGAACTTTAATCCTGATTTCCCGTTGTCGACATCGGACCTATGGTTCGTCAACTTGATGGAACTAAAGAAAGGCAATCTAATCGCCCTCCCAGTTTAGAAAGACCTCTCGTCATGGCATAAGGGCAGGAAGCTCCATCTGAACTGAGTAGTGCTACAGATTCAGCGTGCAGACTCTTAAGGAAACTGACCAATCCCTAGTACAGAGAACAGTTCAGCCTGTGGAAGGGGGTGGGGGAGAGTATTATAAAATCGAAGCTCCCTCATTAAGTTCCTTAAAAATACCACGTCAGTTTTACAGAAGGAAACAATAACTAGCACAAAGATGAAAATCGTACACTAAAAATTGCCAAGATTTGGGAAGCCTTTATCAAGGGCTTTTGCTGGAAATGACGTGACCAGGGTTCAAACCAACAGCCTGCCGAGCCAAGGTCTTAGAAGGGGTGGCTCAGACGACAAATGAAATACAAGTCCATAATAAAGACAATAGATCTTGGTTATTTTTAGTGTCTGGATTTTCGCTGTTGTGCTCATGTTTCCTTTATTACTGCTTAATTTACACCTATTTGTGTAGGTACATACAGGGTGTTTCATCTCAAGTGTTAATGCTCAATATCATCCCTAGTATTGCATATACGTCGAACATGGCCATGGAATACGTTAGAACATCCAGGGGGCCCATCAGACGGTAAACCGAAAATGACCTTGATGACCGATTTCAAGGTCAACGAAAAACTACCTCCTGAAATAGCAGAGATAGGGGCATGATGTAAATTGCAAACTTAAAGAGGACAAAGATATGACCTCAACAAAGCAAACAGAACAAAAATCGGTTCAAATGTTAAACAGATACAGTAAAAACAATATGGGACTTGCAGCCCCATTGGAGGACTTGACCACAACCCACCCTGAGGTAGAAACACAGACAGGCACCAATAGGAAATATCTACCTCAGGGATTAATGCAAACAGGCTTCTCATGGATCCACTAGGTCTGCCTTCTAGTCTTTTGCTGTACTTACAATGGTGCCTGTCTGTGGTTCTACCACAGGGTGGGTTGTGGTCAAGTCCTCCAATAGGGCTGCAAGACCCATATTGTTTTTACTGTATCTCTTTAACATTTGAACCGATTTCTGTTCTGTTTGCTTTGTTGAGGTCATGTCTTCATCCTCTACAAGTTTGCAATCTACATCATGCCCCTATCTCTGCTACTTCAGGAGTTTTTCGTTGACCTTGAAATCGGTCATCAAGGTCATTTTCGGTTTAACCGTCTGATGGGCCCCCTGGATGTTTTAACATATTCCATGGCCATGTTCGACATATCTGCAATACTAGAGATGATATTGAGCATTAACACTTTGAGATGAAACACCCTGTATATCAACAAAACTCGGAAAAATTCCGGAAAAAATTTTACCGCACACAATGTTTTTAAAGACACCCTATATATTGATTAACTTTACTTTTACCGTTTTTTTCCCCTCCCTAGTTTTTTCTCCCATCACGAAGTGAAGAAAAACACAATTCTGCCACAGAAGATCAGTGGTCCATTGGCTAGTGCACTACTTTCGAATGTTGTGCTCTGTCCGTGTAAAGTGATGCAAGTTTCATATTTATTTTCACGCGATTCTGAGAAAGATGTACGGTCTTACACTGGAAATTTAATAGTGGAACAATGACTTGGTTCTGCTGTGTGGATTTATTTTTCTTCTCTTCGTGGTGTTTTCGAACTTCCACAGGGTTCGTACACAGCCTTGAAGTCCTTGAAAAGCCTTAAATTTCAAAACCAAAAATTCAAAGCTTGAAAAGCCTTGAAAATTGGAATTTTTTTTTTGTAACAGCCTTGAAATGGCATTGAATTTTGTTAGCATACTATGTTTGATGAAATACAGTCAATTTATGCTTAAATAAATAAAAAATAGTTTGTCAGCCTAATGCTTATCTTTTGTTAACGATACGATGTACCTTCGTTTGTATTCACGTACAAGTGCGGCATTGGAAAGGCAATATGTTCCACGATGGGGGCAAAATAAATAACTTTTAAATGGATGTTTAGTCAATTATAGAGTATAGGCTAGCAAAAAGAATGAATTTATTTTAAGGTAATTTTTAACAGTTTGGTGTGCAAAACGGCCTTGAAATTGGCTTAGAGTTGGCCTTGAAAATGGTTTCGTTTCGTGTGTACAAACCCTGCTTCCACTGTACATGCCGGTTACCCGTTTTTCGAGTTTTTTCTCCCAGTTTTCGCATGAAAGTCTTAAAACTTTCCTGTGAAGCTAATTATTTAATACACTATCCAGACTCTGGTAGTTTATGATGCATAACCATAGCATGAATAATTAACTAATGTTTCTGTTTTTGTGTTTGTAGGAAGCAGGAGTTTTGAAAATGGGAACTCATATGGGGCCATTGAAAAGAGGGCAGGTTTATTCTGGAGGTAAGAAAACGAACTGTCAGTAGAATTAGAGTCTGTCATAAATGGTATGTGCAAGGATTGGAGAAGGGAGTATGCCTATGCATTGTGTTTCTGACAAGCAGGAAGAGGAAGGGTCATGTTTTTTTTATAAAAAATTTATAAGAATTTTTAGGAGGAAAAAGTCAATTTTCGACCTCAAAAATGTCACTTTCAGCAGTCAAAATTTATAGAAGTGCTGTAGCACCACCCCATCCCCCTCCTCGCCCCAGTATGTCATATTTTGACATTATTTCTAACGTCATCCAGTAAATACTACTTTAAAACCACTTAGTAAAAGGGATTTTGCACCATGGTGTTTTTTTTTTCATGTTGGACGCGAAGATGTTGTGAACGGTATGGACATGCTAATTCGAATGCCTTAGTGCCAATATGCATCGCTTACATCAAAAGTTGTTCTACCATCATAGTCTCGTTGTAAAGGTGGTTCAAAGAGCACTTTCATTTAGTCAGAGGAAATCATCTACACTTAACCTGGAACGACATAAGAAAAGCTTACTTTTTGGTGGGGGTGGGGGGATTCAGAATATTAGTTTGTGTAAATTATTATATAACGTTTGGCTGGTTAAGTGTCGATTTTGCGTCGGTGCTTTGTAATCGAGCCAAGCTGACAATAATAAACTATTTGTTACTTGGTTAAGTTAAATATGGCAAATTTGGATAAATTGGGTAATATTGTGCATCCGTCAGTTACAGCTGGATTGAGAAGATGACTTTCCTGCTGCGACGACACAGGTTTAATAATAACAAAGCACACGATATTTCGGTCCCACGCAGTGAACAAAGTCCCCAAAAAACACATTGTAAAGAAAAAACTGCCAAGAAAGGCCATTCGTTACATTCTGAAAGCCAACAAAGGCCGATATTTTTGGGGAAAAAATGGTCCCAAATGCATCTGTGCAAGGTGGCGCAGAAAAGAAAAGATGAAAACACTAGAAAACCGGAAGTGTCTTCTTCCCAATGTCAATTTCATTGTACTTTGAAGATTGTTCTCCGTTTGTGGTTTTGTCTGCTTTTCCATTTTACAATCTCTTGCTGTCCTGCACCAGGTGAGTTTCCGACGTTTTTTTATTTTTTGAAAAAGTTTCTCCCTTTCTTGCCTTTCTGAATGTTGGTTGTAATGAAGGGTGTTTTTTTTTTTTGCAGTGCACATTTTTTTTGGGGAAAGATATCCCCAGCACACCCTACGAAATATCATGTGCATCGTTATGTTAACCTGTGTCATCGCAGGAACCAAGCGTTGGACTTATGTTTTTCTGTATCACTGACGTACAATATTTCTCTTTCGCAGAATCCTCCTCACTGTGTTACAAGATTAGGATCCTTCCCTATGCCTTCGGGGCGTTTTTACCTCATTAAAGCAGTCATTTATGCAAAAATTGCGTCACTTCCGCCTCTATCCCACTTCCCCCTACCCTGTTCGCGTCCACTCACTCTTTTTCTTGCCGCTGGCGCGTGCAGTCAGAAATGCTTGAGCTAAGATTGTTGAATTACTAAGAGAAATTTGTCTCGAACGATAGTTTTCACTGTTGAACTGGAGTGCGCCATCTTTCAAAGCAAGCACCGTGGCTACGAGGCTACGTGGTTGGTGTTGAGTATTTTGCGAGACAAGTTGGAGATTATTACATGGCATGGTGACGGCAGATTTTGGGAGGACAAAAAAAGTGGCCCTCTGTTAGGCCGGCCAAGTACGTCCGCACGTGGATATAATTGCTTGAGAACGTGGCGACAGTGGTTTAATACGGATTGTCAGGTTCGTAGTGGTTATTTTTGGTTTGTGTAGCTGAAATTGGAGAGTAACGAGGAGATAGTGAAAGAAGTGCATTTGGAAGTTCATGTGTGAAACCCATTATCGGAGTCGGTAACTGATCGAACCGACGGATACTGCAAGTGGCGGACTGTGAAAATAGTTGTTGTTGGTGGAAAAAAGTACGATTGGCTCGGTTTTAAAAATTTTTATTTATTTTTTTTGGCTGATGCGGAACGCTGTGGCGTCAGCTCCACCGAGCGCGAGTAGATAATTTTTGTTGTGTGTGCTGTTGGATTGTTTGAAAACAAAAGCTGGAACGGAGCTTAGAAATGATGAGCACATGGCGTGTTGGAAGTTTGAGGGGCCATCGTGCAGAGTAGGCGGCCGTTGGGGCGTCGCCGGCGGTGTTGGAAATTGTAGACGGAGCTGGTCTAGAGTTGGGAAATACGCCACAGCTGAGTGCGGTTTCGGCGAGACCGCCGTTATTTGACGATGCGAAAGAGATTGCCCCAAAATTGAGCGAGAAATAGCTCAAGGTATAATTGAGAGGGTGAAAAACGGGACTGTAGGATTTGTACCCCAATTTTTTTCAGTGGCGAAGCCAGACGGATCAAGCAGGATAATTTTGAACCTGAAAGGCTTGAATGAATTTGTAGTGCTACTTGGATACACTACCGAGGGTAGTAGAGCATTTACAGCCAGGGTGGTGGATGGCTACCATCGATCTGTCTCAAGCGTATTATGCTGTGGCAATAAAGGACGGTGCATGACGATTGGTAACGTTTTCCTGGCAGGGTTGTCTATACCGCTTTTGTGTGCTGCCATTTGATTTGGCTTCAGCCCCTGGTACTTTAAAACTTATGTCAGTGGTGAGGCACTTCTTGCTCCGGGCTGGTGTGTTAATTTTCCTTTACCTGGATGATTTTGCAGCGATAGGTCCGTCCGCAGCAGGTGTGCGGCAGGATGTGCAGAGAGTGTTGGAAACCTTGCGGAAGTTAGGTTTTTTCGTAAATTACGGAGAGAATGTTCTGGTACCGTAGCAGGCTTTGTAATTTTTGGGAATGATGTTGGATCTAAAGTCAGCCCGGTTTGTACTGCCCCCTGAAAAACAGGCTCGTATGGTTGTGGTACTGCAACGGAACCCGGTTACTGTTGTTAAGGAGCTTCAAAGGTTGTTGGGCTTGGTGGAGAGTTTGTTGTGTGCCGTGGAGAACGGCAAGTTGCACACACGTTGGTGGCAACACGACCTGGTAACCTGGTGTCATGCGGGGGTCCACGTAGGAAGCCTCTCGCAAGGATCTTGCGAGGATTTAAACTGGTGGGCGAATGCTCTTGAGTCACCTGGTGGTAGCGAAATCCTGGGTCTCTGTGGAGGCCGCAGTAGGGGTGACAATGGACGCTTCGGACATGGGCTGGGGAGCGGCCACAGGGGATGCGCAGGGAAGGTGGCAACCCTGGGAGGCTGCCTTTGCATATAAATGCGAGAGAATTATTGGCTGTGCTAAAAGCGCTAGACGTTTATGGAGACCTGGTCAGGGGACGGGTCGTACGAATCCTTTCGGATAACGTGGTGGCCGTTGTCTTATGTGAATCATCAAGGGAGGGACGAAGTCCCAGATGCTTAATGCCATGGTCCGTAGTCTAGAGCAACGTAAAAGTCAGTTGAATTGTGTGGTACAAGCGGCATTTGTGCCGGGAAAGTTGAATATGATAGCGGATGGTCTGTCTCGAAATTTCTGGGATAGATTTGACTTCCGATTGTGTACTGCGGCGTTCCCGAAGATTTGTGGATGGTTTGGGACGCCAGACATGGACGTGTTCGCATCAGAGGCAACGGTCCTATTGCAGTGATTTGGGTCGTGGGGACGCTGCCCAGAGGCTGAGTTTGTGGATGCTTTCAGTGTGAACTGGGGCCCCGTTCTCTCCGTACCTTTTCCCCCCGTGTCCTTTAATTGGATGTTGCGTAGACAAGCTCATCGTGGATCGAGTAAAATGGGCAGTACTGGTGACACTGGACTGGCAGTGTGCAGCCTGGTTCGTCCGGCTGTTGGCCTGCGCCATGGTGGGACCGTATCCCTTGCGGAGCGCAGGGGCCCTCCTCTGGGACCCGTACTTAGACGCCGAGGTTGCGGATGAATGGGGTCCCTGGGTGGTCTGGGGTGTAGGTACAGGATGATTACGAAGTGGGACCAAGGTCAGCGCAGCCATCTTCGGAGCGATTCCGAGGTGTTTACTGCTTCATAATCTATCCCAATCTTGTAACACAGTGAAGAGGATTCTATGAAAGGGAAATGAAGATTCTCCCAGAGAACTTGTTCTTGCTAGGAGAATGTAAGTTCTCAGAGTCGAATCCGACGAAACTGTGTTACAAAACAGAGCCTGCCTGCCTCCCTGCATGGAATCGTACGTTCACAGCAAGAAAAAAGTGAATGGACACGAACAGGGTATGGGGAAGTGGGATAGAGGTGGAAGTGATGCAATTTTTTGCATAAATGGCTGCGTTAATAAGGCAAAAACGTGCCGTAGGCATAGGGTAGGATCCCAATCTTGCAACACAGTTTCGTTGGATTCGCTCAGAGAACTTAGATTCTCCTGGCAAGAACAAGTTCTCTGGGAGAATCTTCATTTTTCGATTAACCTAAATTGCCGACTTGGAATGAAGGAGAGTGATGAATCGGATGAGTAGCTGATGAGCACTCAATTCGTGGATCTCGTTGGTTCTGTTGGTTCTCGTTGGTGATTTGCCAATTTTAGTTTTGTTTGATTTTTATGCCAATAGGGTGCTCAATCGTTGGCCATTTTTCCGACCATTTTCCTTATTAACTTATGCAAAAACCGGTAAACGGCATTTACTGTGGTTTAGACACGACATAATAGAAGAAAGAGCACACAAAACCACACAGAAGAACACAACAAATGTTCACTTAAATTTTCGGCGAATAATTGCGTTCGCCTTCTTCAGAAATTAGTTAAAAAAATACGAGTCACTACATCGTCCTTTTGAAATTCGTGCAAGATGTGAGAACCACTTGCAAAACTTTCTGCGAATCTGTTAGATTAAGAATTTCGCTATGTCCAATGATAGCCAGCCTTATCAAGAGTTCAAATTATACAAAAAATTTTATATTTAAATTAAAAAGTTAAAAGAAATAGCAGGTGAATTCAGACATAGGGTTGCGCTATATAGTGTAATACACAACAGTATGACAACTACTAATAAAGTTAAAACATTTGTTATACTTTTTATTAGTAAAGTAGTGAATTTACTGAAATCCACCTTTATTGCACATTACAAAGCAACTTTTATTTCCTAACGTGTGACCATAGGGTCGTGTAGATGTTGAACCAGGATATACCGGATTGCACACAATAGAGCAACAAACTGCTTCAGCTTTCTCTAATAGTTACCTTAATCTTTATTTGGAGTGCTGTCAAAAGTGAAATCATTTATTGTGGATGTGTCGAGACCGCTGTGCTTAATGACGTCAAGTACACACACACTAAGCTGATTCTATTTTACAGGCAGCTGTGATGTCTTCACAGATCTGATTGGCGCCAAGGGAAAAGACGTTCTTTATTTGGGCGACCACATCTTCGGTGACATTCTGAAGTCAAAAAAGATCCGAGGTTGGCGCACATTCCTGATAGTGCCCGAGCTGAACCAGGAGTTGCACGTGTGGACAGACAAATGCCAGTTCTACCACCGCCTTCAGACTCTTGAGGCAATGCTGGGAGATATTTACAAGTGAGTTAAAATTAAGTAATTTGTTTTCGTGAATAGGGCCGCTCACAGGGTGCACACGGACCTGTAGATAGGCTTAAAATGCGCGGGGGACGTTATTTTGTTCATTGTGTGGGGAGGAATTTGCTTCAGACAAAAATCAATTCAGTTCGAAGAAAAAATTAAATAACCGAGTCTGAATGATAAATAAAGGGGACCTATCTCCAAACACATGCATTACAAAACCTAATATACACTTTACCACAACAGCAGAACACTTCAGTCATGCTTCAGAGTTCACTGCAAATTTTCGGCGAGTTCTAACGCAGACCAAACAAAATATCGAAGAAACGAAAAAGCACTACATCTTATCACAATCGTCTGCTAGCAAACGTTTGAAACTTTGTGCTAGTTCGAATGTTTGCTAGCAGACGATCGGTAATAAGATGTTTCAAGATGTAATACGATACTTTTTCATTTCTTCGGTATTTATCTTGGCCTAAAGAAGCGATAGGACTTGCCGAAAATTTACAGTGAACTCTGAACTTCTCTGACTGAAGTTATATTTTGTAATGTCTTTCAATTGTCACTGTATCCAACGGTTACCCGTTTTTTCGAACGCATGTATATGTTTGTCGATGCTCCACAACAAGGACGGCATCAAAGCTTTATTTATTGTCTTTGTGCAATCTTGCTTATAAACCCATTTAAAATATGGTGGTTAGAAGCTATTCTTTGTATTCATGGGATTCTATTAACATTTAAAATTCCGTAGCGGTTTTTACTCTGAAAATCCATAGCACTCTTTATAAAGTACAGGTCCAAAATATGCAGAATTTCAGAAAAACAAGAATACCATACCAGTATTCCTTGCGAATTTTCGACAGACTGGGAACGTCTGTCCTCGTCAGGCACTACTACACTCTTGAAAACGGTTGTTTACATTCTCCTCATCTTTTGAGCTCGGCGTTCCAAAATGGCGGGGCCTCCGGTACTTGTTAGGTTTACTGTCCCTCTAATCTGTAAGCATACTTGCAAATTCCGCTCTCAGGAGAACACTGATTCTCGGGTTCTATTAATGGATTCTATTAACATTGATCCAACGACAAATTCAATGCCCTCCCCTCCCTTGCGGGATCTTTCTCATGGAGCTGTGTTGAAAGCAAGGGGGACGCTTAAACAAAGCTCTGTGCTTGAAGCGAGGTATGGATCTTTTATTATCTTAGTGTGCATTGTTTTAAGAGTAATGTGTCCACATCCTGGCACTGTCCCACTGTCCCAGTGAGACCTAAGTCTGTGGATATTCTGCATGCAATCATTTTTTTTGCATTGCTCTGTAGCGTTGTTTCGTCTTGTTAATAATCAGCCGTAACCCTTAGCGTGAATGTTTAACCTTGTTTAAAACTATAGAAAAGCCAGCAACAAGTTTACAAGGTGCAGATATTCAGTAATAACCGAGATATTTCGCCCTCCAGCGTGAACAATACTTTGCAAGTAAAAAGCCAAGCACTTTTTCCCCTACAGAACTAGCGCTGCCCTGTATTGCCACAAAACTGAAACACTGTATTTCCCCTGTAATTCTGTAACTAAATTCGTATACATGTGGAAGTTCAATCTTGTTTTGAGGATTTTTGTTAACGTGTGTAAATCTTGTAAGTTTCTTCCGTAACGTTTTGAATGACAGGAGGTAGCAAGTTTGGGTTCGGTTGATTTGGAGAGGTTGCAAAAAAAATCTTTTAGAATCGTTGGTATGTCTGTAGAAGGTTTTAAGCTCTGTGATGTTTGGTGTCTTGTAGGAATCTGGACAGCAGCTCAAAGGACAAGCCGGACATTAGCAAGATAACGCAGGCCATTCGAGTAAGTTGAAATAAGTTTAAATTTTTATTTCCCTGCTGTAACTGCTGCTGGCATGTTTTTAGTTCTTCTTAAATTTGTAAAATTGTTATTTCTTTGTTAAAATTGCCATCAAATGTACACGAGTACTGTGCCTGGACTAGGTAGTCCAGTCAGAGCAGTTAACTTTGTTAATGCTTTACATTTAAAAAAAAAAAAATTTCAAAGTTTCTCTTTATTTTTAACAAACTTCAGAACTTAAGTGCCCCTTCATTGCAATACTGAGGTTTTCTGAAACCAATAGCTACACGATAGGCCGAAAGGCTCATTGTTTTACTTGGTAACAGAAATTAAACATGGTACGCTATTTACCAAAATTGTCCCTCGATTGTCACAAATCAGGGTGCGAATTTTCGGTGGTCTTTATCTTTTTGACAGATCTCCCACCTTCCTCAGGCACTTGAGCGTTGAACGCCTTTTTCCGCGTTCAAAGGCGTTCAACGCTCGAAGTGCCTGAGGAAGGTGGGAGATGTCAAAAAGATAAAGACCACCGAAAATTCGCACCCTGATTTGTGACAATCGAGGGACAATTTTGGTAAATAGCGTACCATGTTTAATTAACCAATAGCTAGTTAGTTTAAAGAAATAAAGGCCATGGTGACTCAGTAAATGTATGGCATCTCTGATGGCAATTCGAGAATCATGTATAGCATGTATGCTGGCAGTATTTGGCATAAAATCTCGAGGAAAATTAAAAGCTGCAGGTCAAATGTGACTAAAGTCGTTATATAGGGAGGGAGGTGGTGCTAGTTAGCACTCGCTGAACCCACATTCTTTAAAAATATGTGCAGCAAGTTGTATTTCTTTTTTTACCACGCTTTTGCAGGACTGAATGTGCTGAAATGTTTATTAAAGATTTCTTTTACCTCGTAACGTGTCGGATTGCCAACTGTGATTTTTTTCTTTCTATTTTAGGAAGTAACGCACGAGATGGATATGAGTTATGGGATTCTTGGCAGCTTATTCCGAAGTGGTGAGGTTTTTTTTTTGCTTTTGTTTTTATAGGTAGGGTGTGCTGTGCACTTCTAAATTAAATTTGTTTTTTTCACAAGCAGCTGACCTTTCTAATTACAGTATTTGGTAATGCGTGCATGTTTAAAATGTTTCGTTATTGCTTTGTTGAAGATTCTTTTTGTAAACAAAATTTCTTGTTGAAAAAATATTGGTTCTTCATTGTACGGACATGTTTTGAGTGGATGTTCATCATAAAAAGTTGCAGGCTAAATGTGTCCACATTCATGAAAATTGGTGAGGAGGGGCCATTGGTTACAACCTAAATGTGCATCTGACAGCAGGAATAGATATATAACTTGTTGGGAATATTACCAATGAAAAACGAAAGTGGGACAAAAAATCTGCCCACAATTGTACATTACTGTAAAACAGGTATTGCGACCCCCTGAACAGTTCCACCTCAACACTCTGTGCACGTGGAAACATGGCAGGCCTTCAGGTGACGCCATGCGTCTGATTCGAGGGGGCGCATTTTTTGGTTTTCTCCACTCATCTATGCATTTAAAGGAATGTTTACTTCAAAGTATCGGATTCGTAACTGGCGAACTTTACTTAAACTTCACATAAATACACAACCTTTAAACGTTGTCGCCAATTTTCTAAAGTGAATCAATCACGAGTATTTTGTGCTTGAACGTCGACTTTCTTCACCAGGTTTCCTGCAATTGTGATAACTTATTACTTCTGCATTGGACAGTTTAGTTGTCGTTTTGTTCAAAATATTCCCTCGTGCCCACTCATCATTACAATCGTTTGTCTTCGCTGTCTGGATAGGTTGTTGCAAGGTGTTGGTTAAAGAACGATACGGAGGCTGAATATTCGTAAGCTTTACTTCTTTTTTCGGTATGTTTTATGGTTTATAGGGCCCTCAAATAATGGTCATTTTTCGAGTTGGATTCCAACATGGTGATCGTACCACTCCAGTTAATTTGGTGTGTGGACTCCTTGCGGTGGTTGTTCGATTCTGTGGGTGGATCACATTTCATTCATGCTTTTGATCACATGCTCTTAATCCTATTTCCGCTACCAGGGCTCACAAAAGCACCAATGGAATCGCGAAGCACAGCGAGGAGTCCACACACCAAAATAACTGGAATGGTATGACTGGTTAGAATGAATGGTTGAATGGTTAGAATTCAACTTGAAAAATGATCGTCATTTGAGGGCCCTGGAGTCGCTTACCATAAAACAAAAAGAAAATCAAGGAGTAAAGCTTATGAATAGTCAGCCTCCATCTCGTCCATTTATCTGCCACCTCGTGCATCCTAAGTTACAAAACCAACTGAACAACAAGTTGTAAGAAACAGACAGTGAAGACAGTGAGACAGTGAAGACAAACACTGTAAAAGATCAGTGGTCATGAAGGAAGATTTTTAGCACAAAACTACAGCAAAACGGTTGAATGCAGAAGCAATAAGGTATCGCAATCGCAAGAAAGCCTGATAAAGTCGACGTTCAATCACAAATTACCAGTGATTGACCCCCTTTAGAAAATTGGCAACAACTTTTAATCCTTTCACGCCTAAGCGACGATAAATCGTCGTACGAAAAACAAGTCAAAGTAGCCGGATGAATGATAGGTCGTCCGCTCAGGTCCAGGCCCGGTGAAAAAAAACCCAAAAAACAATTGCGTACATCAAAGGTTTAATCCGATTAAATTAGGTATTTTGGAACGTATATTTTCGGTTAATTCAATATCATCATCTTATTCCCTTATTGATGGTTTGGTTGGCATAGTCGCCAAAATTGACGTAAAATTGCGTTACAACAGCCCTTGGTTCAATGATCGTATCTCCGGAACAGCAAAACTCACAGCTGCCATCTTGATCGCGTTTGAGAGAGGGGAAAATGGCGTCATCAACGCCTACGTCATTCCCTCTATTCCTCAAATTAAATGTGTCGTTTCAATGGCCTTTATTCAAACTATTTGGTATGGCGAGCGCTGATGGTTCGTTCGAGACACGTGACCCTTCATCGCGAAGGGGGGGCCGTTCATTAGTGAAGTCACGCGAGGCGTGTCAAGGTCGCATCCATTAGTGCTAGCAGGTGCACATCGCTTGCGGGCAGCTGGTCACGATGGCGACAGATGAAGAATTGGGAGTATGCCTTCAACGATCGTGAATATTGGGAAATAAAGCAACTTTAAACTGCTTTTATGCTTTCCTTAGTGCAGTTTAGATAGTTTTGGCTTGTATTCGACCTGTGAATTCAACTTTACCTCTCTTAGCTGTAAAGTGAAGCTTTGTTTGCTTGGATTAGACTGGCTAATTACGTTCATTAGGCCACCCAATTTGGTTCAGTGTGTGCTTGTTTCGTTTAAAAAAAAAAGAATTAGATTTTCCAATTTTAGTACCATTTCTTGCCATGAGATACTGTTTGTCGCGAAGTGTGTTAGCCTAACTGTAGTTTAAATAATTCATGCAATTTTCAGTTTACCAATTAAGCTATTAGTGTGGAATTTGCACCATTAAAGAATAATTATTCTTTTATTCTTATCAAACACACTAATATTGTCGCATCTCATGAATCTTGTACTTCATATGATTGAAAAATAATTATTAAGCAGTTATGGTATACAATTTTGACTTCATGGTCTTAAAGCCTGTGGACAGTTTAAATTAAAAAAAAAAAAACTTGCTATGGTGCATTAACATCATAATTTCTACTGTGATGTTGGATTGTGAGGCAGTAGCTACTTTCATTACGGAAAATGATGTTGAAAGTCCTTTCACGTAAACAGAAGAAATAAGTAAGGCTGTGCAGATACCAATACTGGTACCGGGACCGGCTGCAGGTACCACTGGTACCGGTATCGGATCGGCATCGGGTTAACAAGTATCGGAAAAAGTACCGGCATCGGCTTGTTTTTTTTTTACCTGAATCGGCATTTTCATACATGACTAATATGGCATATTGTTCCCAATGCTACTAAAAATTAAGCAACCTGTAAGTTTTTTAATAGAATATTTTGAAATTATTTAGCATACAACTAAAGACCGTAAAGGAAAGGCCTACAAGTATAAAATGTTTACAGTCAACACTGAAAAAAAAATTACATGAATTTGTTGAGCTATTTAGGTTAGCTATTTAATTAGCTATTTGTTGAGCCATTATATGATTGACGTATCAACACGGTCTGTATTGTTTATCAAGTTATCGTTTGACATCGGCATTGGTACCGGCATCGGCACAGTATCGGCACATGACCAATAGTATCGGTACTGGGATCGGAACCGGGTAAACGGGCACCGGTATCGGGAAAAGTGGCACCGGCACAGCCTTAGAAATAAGGAGTTAAAATGATATACTTGAATAAAAAAATAAAAAATTGTCAAAATTTGGCAGAAACGTGTATTTTAACGGTGGGACCATGATCGACATTAAAAACAAAATGGTTAACTGCGATAAGCTACGGCATCCACACATGCCTGTAAACAAAATATTTAACTTTGCATGGCTTTATGCAATGCGGCTTAGTCCAGAGAAGTTATCAACCCCATCAGTAGATAAGTATTCATGTTGTGTTGATATTGTTTTTCATTCTTCAGTGTAAAAACCTGTAAAGCATTGTGTTTAATGTGTTTTTTCTTTTCAAATTAAACATAGGATCACGGCAGACCTTCTTCGCCAGCCAAGTTATCAGATACGCTGATCTGTATTCTGGTTCTTTTCTGAACCTAGTGTACTACCCATTCTGCTACATGTTTCGGGCACCAGCTATGCTTGTGAGTACTAAGATGCATCCTGTAAAACCGAATTTGGTAGTGTTGTGAGGAAATTTTAATTGAAGCATTGACTGGACATTTTATCCAAAATTATATTTTCATTATTTAATTTCGGTGTGCATGTTTTAGTAGTTTCGGATTCCGCTTTGAACTTTGTCATACTTTCGAGTGTAGGTTAGAAGACACGTGGCTGTAAAAAAAAAAAAACTAATTTCACTCAATTACCTTAGTATTTCGGGGTATCGAGATTCGGTCATGGTATGTATACCAAGTTGTTAAGGTAAGGTTGTGAACTTATTACTTCCAAAAGAAGCCACTTAAAAATTGCACACTATTACCATTTTTGAAGTAAATTGAACATTTTTTGAACAAATTGAACTCTATCTGCCATTGCATCATTCCTCAGACTACGCAAGATGCCAAGCCATATTCTTTTAAGGATTTAAACATTATGGTGGATGTCGGACTTTACATAACAATTTTTGTTCTTTCACAAATAGTTTGTCTCTGTAAGCCAACGTTTGTTGCGATAAGCATTTTTAGTAGTCTTGATGTACGCGTTACATTGTGCGTATGTTCCGTTGGGTTGGTGATGATCCCTGGATGCAGCACTTTCTGTAATTGTAAACTAAAACTAAAACTTCAATAATTTCCTCGTAACCTATCATGCTTAACGGTTCATCATCCTTTATCTTGTGTCTTTTGCTTTTAACTGATACAGACAGACCATTATTTATTTGAACGTTAGTTGGCATTTCCGATTCTTTCGCAGATGCCACACGAGTCGACGGTGGGCCACGAGCAGTCCTTCGTCCTAGACAGTCCTCTGGCTTCTCGGTCGCGTGCTGGCAGTGTTATCAGTGACCTTGACTTGACCATGAAAAGGCCGAAAGTGTTGGACCGTGTACTGAGCACTGTGCCTCATCTTCGAGCCGACACACCAAAGAAGCTGACCCACGCTCACGATGAAGACGATTCCGAAGACGACAGTGACAAAGCGTAGATGACGACCCGACACTGTAAAATATCTCTTTTTAACTTTTTAGACCTTATCTCAGGAGCTTGCTGCAGAGCCTTCGTTGTTAATGTTTCAGAAAGATGGTGGTCATTTAAATGGACGAAAAGACAAAAAGGAAGAGAAAGTGCATAACGGATGACGTAGAAGCTGGTGAACATCAAAAGTATTTAATAATTATTTGGTAAAGGAACATAATTGTAGCTGTACGGTTATGTGGGACGTTGTCTTTTTTTTTACAAAAAAAATTGTACGTGAGCTGGTGTGCGAGAAATTTACGATAAAAGTAAAACTAACTTGGCACCCTCATTTCATTTGTAAATGAGGCTAACCAGAATCTAATTTTTTTTAGTAATCTAAAATTATGCGTGTGTACTTAAATCGATAATATATAATAATAATAAAGCTATAACATGTAAATAATGATACAAAGACTATGTTAATAGTCAACTATACGTAGTGCTGGTTGGCTTCCATTGCTTACAGAGAGGAATGAGGGAACTTAAATTTGCAATTTGTTAAAAATTTAATCTTCCTTAACGTTTACAGCCAATCATCATATACATTATACAACCAATAAAAATCTAACCTTTAAATGTCACTGCTAATAACTTAACAGTATTGTAGATAATTTTACCTGAACGTAAGCAGTGCGTTTAACTACGATAGATTAAGGGATTTATTTAAGTCTTCATCATGGCTTGATTTTTACCAGGATTATGCGAAAAGTCTCCAGAAAGCTGAAGGAATATACAAATGTAAGCATTACTCGGTTTTTTCCCAACCTTTTGTTGCCAAAGTGAAATTACAAAATTGTGTTGCGAAGTGGTAATTGTCATGTCAACCAAGATTTTCTGCAGTTCATAAGTATTAAGTATTCTAATTAAAATAATCGCCCAAGAGTATTTGATCTGACGTAATGAGTTGTACTATGCAAATATTTCCCATTAACAAGAACTGCTCTTAGCAGTACATAATAAAGTTAAAAGTACTTAAACTCGTTATGATGATAATAGAACTAACAAATGTAAATTTCGTATTAAAAACTAATCCATTCAGTATTTCTATTGTACAGTATCGAAAATTCATAAACAACACATTTTAAATGCACGTCTTTAAAGTTTGTTGAGCTCCACCTAGATGCAAGTGTAGACATTAGCACGGATTGTACTTGGTGTACGTACGTACATAATACTGTACTTGAAAGAAGTTGGAAGAGGCTGTTGCAAGTCATTCTGGGAGCTGTTGCATTTGCCCTTACAGTGGCAGTTTGGTATGCACATATCTAGTCGCAAGTCAAGCTTTTGACTTTTTTTTGTAAATTATATTTACGAAACTGAATAAATCTCTGCCACTTTGTGCATTTTTCAAGTTGTAGATATTTTTTTCTTGTTGTTAGGAGTACAAAATACAAAATAGTAAGTTTTTACAGTTCAGATACAGTTGAAAAATCATTATTTAAGCACTCGATCTTCAAAACAATATTGCACTGTCTTCATCAGACTGCTTTAAAATCGTAGTGTGTTTGATTCACATCGCGTGAAAGTTTTGAATTTGACCGCGTCTGTAGTTTCCCATACTTGTCAGTACATGTCTTCTACTCTGCCGTGAGCCTCACTCAGATCGTCACGAACCAGGAATTGGATTGTAGGAGATAATTGAGGATGGATATTCATCAATACAGCACTTTCAGATCGTGGGTTTGGATGGCAAACGATGCCAGCCTCCTGAGATGTTTGCCTCTCGCCGAGTTGGAGAAACGTGGTGGCGCCTGCCCAGTCAATTTCACGTTGTCTACATGTGGTGGACTGACGTGCCGTTTTCTTCACTTTTACTTCTAGTGTCTGCCATGTGCTGCTTGACCCTGACTCAAGCAGCATCCTCATCCCTTCCTCATCTCTCCCACATACACGGCGTCGCAGTCTCCACAGCGCACCCGATATACCCCCTCTCGTGTGTTGGTAATCTTTTGTAGTTTTTCTTTCTCTTGGATCAGTCGGTTCCTCATTCCTTTCCTTCAGCCACGATGTGCCTTGTTCATTGGAGTTGCCCGCCTGCTTTAAGAATCTTGATATCGGTCCTTTTACATTTCAAGGTAGGTGTTAAATCCTTTAGACTACAGTATCATTTTTGCAATCTCTCGCTCACGCCTTTCAGGTAAGTGACCCTGATCCTACTTCTTAGGAGTGAATCCCCCTGTTCCTTCCACGTCTGCGTCCCGCGTCTGAATCCCACTTTCGTAGACTCCGATCCCAAGCTTGCTCATCAGTTTGTTTGGCAACCTGTGGAGGGTACCCGAGCTTGATAAACTTTCCCTTCGCTCGTTGGAGGTGTAGTTGTGGTGCCGATTTCATCCTCGAGTTCAGACAAGCCTCTCAAACTCAATGCGAGCGATCATCACACGCTGTATGCGAGGATGTACTGAAGAGAAAGCGATGCCTCTGCCCATGACAGTTGTTTTCACACCGGGTTTTGTCGCCATGTTCCAGTCAACCGCACAACCAGGTATGGGATCGAGCCATCGAGTTTAATCTCAGACGTAAATTTCATATCAGACCTCCACTTTTGATCATCTTGTGCATTCTTCCCACACGTCTTCAAAGTTAAGAACAGGCACAGAGGTCCATACGCAAAGGTGAAGGTGTTAGAGGATCATATCCGCTTTGATGGGAGAGCTGGAATAACCCATAGGTGCACCCTTAATCTTCCTGAAGAAATGTCCTCGGAACTTAACATAACTGGACGCCAAAACCACATTCAATAGCTCCTTATCTCTCTCCCATTGCACATCCGGCACTCCCAGCCTTACAGCTGACACTCTAATGGGAGAAACTGGGGAACAACTTTTCCACATCAAATGATCTCGTTTTCCTTAAACTTCAGCTCATCCAGGTGTTCTACAACTCTCCCGTGTTCTTTATTCTACTTGGGCAGTCAACATACTTTTTGAGGAGCTCTGCGGCCTTCCAATCTAACCTTGGCGCTGAGCCCCCTTTCACAGACATGATCAACCTAAACGGTTTGGCTCCTTGTGCAACTTGCAAAACTATAGTAGGGGGCCGCTGCGGAAGTCTGTTTTAATTCGCGTAATTCAGCCTCAGAAAGATTCTCCTTTGTACGGAGTCGTTCCAGACTAAACTTGGAAGTCCAGTAAAGGTCTGTTCCCTATATCCTCTCCCATGTCCAGATACGTTTTGGAAATGGTTCGGTGAGGATATAAATATAATCACCGTCCTTAGAAAGACAGATGTGGGGAAAAGAGTACGAGATGATGAACGGGTGGAGGTCTGATCTGAAATTTACATCTGAGATTGAAGTAATAATAATATAATGTAAATCTTTATTACCGACAAAAATTGGTAAAAGGAAACAGGAAGGGATAAAACTTTATCCTCTAATACCTGCCCCTTGTAATAATGAAGATTTGCAATTCCTACACCCAGTGGGCTGCATCTCAGATATTAGTGAGTAAAAGTTAAAGCATAAATAGTACTTCAAAATAAAATTAGAAACACTTTAAAAACGTGGAAAGATCAACTTTTCTGAGACCTTGTTTGAACTGATGAAGACTACGCGACATCACCAACTCGGATGCCAACGAATTCCATGGCTGTACTCCACGGTTTGTGTAAAAGAACTTTGTACAGTCTCTTTTCATTTTTGCGACGGTAAGTTTAAATGGGTGTCCTCTGGTATATGTATTTCCTCTGACACAGAAAAAGCTTTTTGGGTCTGCATCAACTAGTCTGTGAAGAATGGAGGAAGTAAGGCATAGATCTGCGTGTAATCGTCTTAGTTCGAAAGATGGCTCGATACCATTCATGGATGTGCGGTTAACTTTAATGTTGAATGGAACTGTCAACTTTCAACCCTTTTCGAAACCAACCATCACGGGCAGAGGCATCCCTTTCTCTTCTGGACATCCTCGCAACCAGCTTGTGATGATCGCTCGCAACGAGTTTGTGAGGTTTGTCTGTAACTCGAATATGAAGTTTGCATCACAAGAACACTTCCAGCGAGCAAAGGGAAGGTTCATCAAGCTTGGGTGCCCTCCTGGGTTGCTGAACAAACTGATAAAGCCAGAAGTAGAATTGGAATCACATGCATAAAAGGACTGAAATCAAGGCTCCTAAATAATAAACCTTGTGTCCACATTAAGCAAGACAATGGACCTACTGTCGCCAACCCACAAGATGTCGCCAATGAACTGATCAGTGCTTCAGTTCCATTTTCAATAATGCGGGACCTACACAATTGCCTGATGTGCTCGTGCAAACTAATGCGCTCTCCGCTATCAACATCAGTGAATGCACTGTGCGCTGCCTGTTGCAGGACTGCGACCCCTTTAAATCCCCTGGTCCAGCTGGGATTCACTGTACCATGCTTAGAGCTTGCTGTGCCACTATTGCCGCACCGCTTACCATTGTTTTCCAGAAGTCTCTTGATGAAGCGATCGTTCCCGATGACTGGAAAAATGCCAACATTCTCCCCATCTTCAAGACCAGCGACTGCCAAAGTTCAAAAAAATTTTGCCCCATCAGC
Organism: Lithobius niger; assembly: GCA_023313725.1. Taxonomy (NCBI): domain Eukaryota; kingdom Metazoa; phylum Arthropoda; class Chilopoda; order Lithobiomorpha; family Lithobiidae; genus Lithobius; species Lithobius niger. The sequence continues at coordinate 26,141 of JAHWFP010108954.1, read as the reverse complement.
CTTACATCTCAAGTGGCTAAGCTCCTTGAGAAGCTAGTTAAAAGTCAACTCTACAACTACTGTGAAACAAACAGCATAATCAGTGGAAGGCAGCATGGTTTCCGTGCAGGGTACTCTTGGCTACTTGTCAAATGCTGTTGATGACTATATCCCCTGCGACGTTATTCTCCTCGATATTCAAAAAGCCTTCGACACTGTTCCCCACAGCCTTCTTCTCAGAAAACTCGAGAACTATGGTATCACCGGCAACCTGCTATAATGGCTTAGAAGTTTTTTCTCGGGCCGCAAACAACGAGTGGTCTATGAAGGACGTGCCTCAGACTGGGCCCCTGTTCTCAGTGGTGTTCCGCAGAGTAGAGTTCTGGGCTCCCTGCTTTTCCAACTCTTTATCAACGATCTGCCTGACTTTGCTAAATCTCAATGTAGTCTTTTCGTTGATGATGACAAATTGTTCAAGAAAACTCCTCACGCCGAAGATTGTGACATAATCCAAGATGATCTTAATCAGATCAGTAGCTGGGCCCTGAACAATGGTATGAAGTTCAATGCTAACAAGTGTGAAGTGCTTCGTATTGGTCCCAACAACCTCCATTCTACCTATTTTCTTGGAACTGAGCAGCTCCCTGAAGTCCGTGAGGCCAAATCCCTTGGCGTAACGTTTACCTCAAATCTTAAGATCACCAGGCCGCATCAGAAGCATTTTTCCTTCTTCAGCACCACCTCCCTTAAAACACTCTACACTTCATAAATCAGGCCTCTCCTTGAATACTGCATCCAGGTGTGGAGCCCTCAACTTATTAAAGACCAGCAGCTCCTTGAGTGCTTTCAGAGGCGCGCTACCAAGCTTGTTCCACGACTGCGTGCACTTCCATACGATGCTAGGCTCAGGGAGCTTGGTCTTACTAGCCTTTATACCGCCGCATCAGAGGTGACCTACTTCACACCTACAAAATTCTGAGTGGGATTGACCGTGCCAAGGCTAAAGGGTTCTTCACCTTGGCCCACTCCGTTGGCACTCGTGGACACCGCCGCAAGTTGCAACTTACTTCTTTTCTTATCGAGTGATTTGATCACTGGAACCGGCTTCCTCATGACGTTATTGAGCCAGATCTGTTAATGGCTGGAAGGCAGCCTATGACAAAACACTTTCTGCCAGGCAGTGAACTCTCTGCTCTTCCAACCATATAAGCTTGACTTTGGTTGTGTATTTTGTTTAAGTTTAAGTTTAAAGCAGGTGGCTCCAACGAACAAGGCACATCGTGGCTGAAGGAAAGGAGTGAAGAATCGACTAATTGAATTAGAAACTACAAAAGATTACCAACACATGAGAGGGGGTATATCTGGTGCCTGTGAGGACTGCGATGCCTTTGATGTTGGGGAGATGAGGAAGAGAGTATACGCAACAGGGCCAGTCAGCACAATGGCAAATACTAGAAGGAAAAGTGAAGAAAATGGCGTACCAGACAACCACATGCTGACACAGCATGAAATCGTTTGGGCAGGTACCTCCACGTTGCTCTACTCCAACTCGGCGAGAGATAAACATCTTAGGGGTCTGAAGTCATTATTCATCCAGTACAGCATCCTGAATGATGCTGTATTGATGAATATCCAGTCCTCCATCTGCTCCTGCAATCCATTTCTGAGTTCGTGACAATCTGAAAGAGAGGCTTACGGCAAGATGGAAGACACATGCTGACAAGTATGGGAAGCTAAATTTACAAGTGACGTAAACCAAAGAGACTTTCAAGCAGCCTGATGAAGACAGTTGCATGAAGTGTAACATCACCATTCACCATCAAGAACTATCGAAAATTCGCATACAGTATTGTGTTTTTGAGATTAAGGGTTTAAATATTGAATTTCCAAAGTAACATTGCAAAGACATTGAGAGATGACACAAATCACCCTGTAATTCAAAGAATGAAGCAAAACTTACAGTTCTGACTATCGTTTATTTTCGACAAACACTAGTTTAATGGAGTTTCGGTCTGAAAAATTGCAGAAAGTTAAAATTTTCACTGAAATCCTGAATACTCGCAGAATTCAACAGGTTTTGTGTTGCCGAATTGATTGATATTGTCAAATTCCTTACTGGTACAAGTATCAGTTAAGCCACGGTGGTATGTAACAATGCGGTATACCAGCCGAAGTTGATGATGAGACCAATAGAGGCTGTTCATCCTTGCACAACGAGCTCTTTGTTTGTTGCTGCGACGATTATTCAACTTGCTTCACCAATTTTGTGTGTGAGTAATCATGCTTCTTATTATTAACTAGAAGCCATCTGTGATTTAGATACATCTACAACATTCTGTTCCCTACTTAGGTCTTCCCCATCCCATTTTCCCCCTGCCCCGAAAGACTCCCCATGCGTAGTGTATGGACTTACAAGCAACGAACTTATTCCGATGAATTTTAATCCAGATTGTCATTTGGTATGATCTTTATTTAATAACAAAAGCGCACCAGTTACGTTTGGTTAAATTTGTTGCAAGTAATTTGTTGGTACAGTAACAAGGGTTTGTCAAGCAATAAGCATGCAACAACGGTCGTGAATGCAATGATTGTGGTGATGACGACTCTGAAACAATTAAACTCGGCATTGAAAATCCACATCTACGAAATAATAAGTCTTTCTATTGTATCAGGCTGCCAATTACGAGGTCTGCTGTCCTTCAAATCAACAACACGTCATGTGGGTTAAAACTGTAAGGTTTAAAGTGAAACACGGATTTTTTCATTTTGGTTTATCAAAATCGACAAACACAAAATTTTTAGCTAACCACCAAGCATAGTTTGTATGCCAGCAATGATAAACGACGTATACTGAAATTGTAGTCAAGTTTGTATCTGATTGTATCCTTGAAGCATTACTCCACTGGGCTTTTCATATGATGTATTATTAAATATTAATAGATCAATCAGTATGTGGATTGTATCTATCTTTTATATACTTATTTGCCTTAAAGAAGGGGAATAAGATGCTAACAATGTAGTGGCCAAACAATAACCTATTTCTGTTACACCACTAACAATGTAGAAGCTTGACAATGATGAAGGCTACAAAAGACAAGACAATGCATCGAATTAGGAAATCAAAAGCTTTAATAATGCTGGCTATAAGAACAGCATTGAATATTTTGAAAGTTGGTTGAGTAACAATCCCTGTGTGCACGATCGTTGTTGGTAGTTTATTGTGCTGGAATAAAGACGGAGAAACAGACAATGCAGCTACATTGAGAAGTGCGATTTACTTTCTTAAGACGACCAAATACCGTGGGACCCTCGGGAAGGGGGTGGTGATGGACTGATCACCTAATGGGGAAGTGCGGGGGTGGTGGGGGGAGGCCACCGCAGGGGGTTTGGGGTAAGGGGGGGGATGGTCGGAGTCTTTTCATGTCATGCTGCCCAGTATAGTATTTCGCTGACGCATGCGCAAATGATCTGCGTGGGAATCAAGACGGTACAGGCAATCAGCCACAAAATACCGCCGGTGCCAGGGGACCACACAGAGGAGTGCGGGGAGGGGATTGCAGGGGGTTCAGGGGAAGAGGAGGGCGTTTTAAGTCATGCTGCCCAGTATAGTATTTCGCTCGCGCATGCACAGATGATCTGCGCAGGTGCAGCTAGTATTAATTATTATTGTTGATTATTTTATCTATCTAAATCCAAGCTTTGTTCTACAAGGTTAGTTAAGTTATTGTGGATTAGGAATTTCCCTCGAGTCTGTGGTGTGGAAGACTTTCTCTGAAGATCCAACTGCTATGGTCATTTTTGCCCGTAGGTTTGGTTGATCCTTGTGGCTTGGGCTCGCTCACTCTTTAATTTCCAGTCACCTTACAAGAAATACATCACCTTAAACCCACAAGTGGACTTCTAATAAATAAGAATACTAAACCATGTCTTGTGGCTTGTTCGCCACTCGCTTGTCTTACCACCAACTACCAGTGTGGGACAATTACTCTTGGGGAGAACAAGAACACTGGCTTGGTCTTTTAGCTTGGGCATCCTAGTAAGTTCAACTACAATTTCAGATGAGTATTGTCGAAATTTTTCTTGGTTAAAACTTGACCAACCCAGAATAGTAGAGTTGAGATAACTAAAGCCCGATTTGTACGGACAATTTACTTAGGTTTTCGTTCGATTGACTGGGAAGGAACAAGAGTTATGCTAAAATCCAACACATTCAAAGAGGCACACCTCCGCGCCTTTGAGGCAGTTGCTATCGTGTACTGCCATGATAAAATGGTGCAGCTTATGAAGGTCCAAAACCCTGCATTTAAGCAAAGACGAAGACGTGGAAGAAGTTTCTCCCTATTACAGCTGCTATAGCAACACACATGGAGTTTGACAGCAGCAACCTGGAAAGTTGATACAATGAAGAAGGGGGATGGGGGGGGGGGGAGCGAATTTGAATCTTAACGTTCGTTGTGGAAGTAGGACAGTTGGG